>PVKA01004461.1:24098-34730 GCA_004027165.1 Ctenomys sociabilis | reverse complement strand
CAGAGTTTCAGGTCTTGAAGACACTGGCACAGCTAGTGAAAAGGTGACAAAGGATCTCTTAAAAACAATGAAGATGCAGGAAAAAATAATCCATCACCTGCAAGATGACATGAAGATGAACAATGTGGAATTAACTGGCATCAATGAGAATGAAGGAGTCAAAACAAATGATATAAAAAGAATATGGGCAGAAGTAATCATAGAAAACTTCCCAAATATGACAAAACAATCAAACATTCAGGTAACTGAATCATACAGAGCACCAAATAACTTCAACCCAACTGAAAACACACTGAGACACATAACAGTCATAATCCCAGAAATCCAACACAAGAATAATATACTGAAAGCTGCTAGAGAAAAGAAGCAGATAACATTGAAATGAAAACCCATCAGAATTACAGCAGACTACTCTACAAAAACCATGAAGGCAAGGAGAGCCTGGAGCAGAGTTCTTCAAGTCCCATATGAAAAAAATTTCAGCCCAGACTACTATACCTTGCAAAACTCTCACTCAAGTTTGATGGAGAAGTGAAATACTTCCACAACAAAGAACAACTAAAGAATTTCATGATGACAAAGCCAACCTTACACAGGCTACTAAAAGATTTTCTAGAGAGAGACCACAATGACCAGAACTCCATGAATGAGAATGGAAGGAACTCAGTAACAGGGCAACAAATTAAACACAAGATACATGGAAGTAAACAACAGCAGGTCCATATCATGAGAATCAAAAGTCAACACATTTCAATTATAATCATTAATGTAAATAGACTCAATTCACCAATTAAGAGAAATAGACTGGCACAGTGGATCAGGAAACAAAATACAACAATATGCTCTATAAAAGAAGAACACTTAACTCAAAAAGACATTCATAGGCTTAAGATCAAAGGATGGAAAACAGTACTGCATGCCCCAGCACTTCAGAAAAAAGCAGGAGTAGCAATTCTGTTCTCACACAGTTTCAACTTCAAACAAAAAATGATAAAATGACACAAAGAAGACCACTATATAATGGTTAGGGAAAAATTCATAAGTAAGAGGTAACACTCATAAATATCTATGCACCAAACACAGGAGCACCCAACTATGGAAGACAAATCTCAATAGACATGAAAAACTTAATATATAAGACCACAATCTTAATAGGAGATCTTACAACCCCTTATCACAAAAAAGATAGGTCAAATACAAAGAAATTGCAGAACTGGAGTTTGAAACAAATGGATGTGGTGGACAAATGCAGAGTGTTCCACCCAACCACAGCTGAATATAAATTTTTTTTCAGCTGCACATGGGTCATTTTCTGAAACAGACCACAGACTAGTCCATAAATCATGCTTAAGTGTCTGCAAGAAAGCAGAAATTATCCCATGCATATTATCTGACCACAGTGCAATGAAACTGGAAATAAATGACAAAAGAAACCAGAAAACCCCGCTAAATTCATGGAAACTAAACAACACCCTACTCAGCAATCAATGGGTCACAGAAGATATTAAACAAGAAATTCAACAATATCTACAATTCAATGAAAATTCAAGTACAACTTACTGGAATTTATGGGATGCAATGAAAGCAGTTCTTAGAGGGAAAATCATAGCTGTGAACTCACACATTAGGAAAACAGAACGGGAACAAATAAATACCCTAATGTTGCACGTCCAACATCTAGAAAAGAAAGAGCGAACCAAACCCAGAGCCCAAAGACAGGAAGAACTAATAAAGATTAGAGCAGAAATTAATTCAATTGAGATAAAGAAAAGTTCAAAGAATCCACAAATCAAAAATCTGGTTCTTTGAAAGAACCATCTTTATTCTTTTTGATGAGGTTAGCTAGAGGCTTTGCAACTCTAGCTAACCTTATCAAAATGAGTAAAGAAAAAATTCAAGTACAACCAGTAAGGAATGAAAAGGGTGAAATCACCACAGACCCAGTGGAAATTCAAAAGATTATCAATGGCTGCTTCGAGAATCTTTACACTCACAGAATAGAAAATGCAGAAGAAATGGACAGATTTCTCGAAAGGTACAAATTACTGAAAGTAAATCAAGAAGATATAACAACTGTCAATAAGCCAATAATAGCGAATGAAATATGAAACGTAACAAAAAGCCTACCGACAAAGAAAAGTCCAGGTCTTGATGGATTCACAGCTGAATTCTACAAGAAATTTATAGAAGATATAATCACTGCACTCCACAAACTATTCAATGAAATTCAAAAGGAAGCAGTCCTCCCAAAATCACTTCTGAAGCCAAGTATTATACTATTTGCAAAACCTGAGAAAGACACAACTAAAAAAGAGAAGTACAGGCTAATCTCCCTCATGAAAAATCCCCAATAAAATACTACCAAATAGAATACAGCAAATCATCAACAAGATCATACACTATGACCAGGTAGGATTCATCCCAGGGATGCAAGGATGCTTCAATATTCGAAAATTTGTAAAAGTAATACACTATATAAATAGACTGAAATCTAAAAACCACATGATCTTCTCAATTGATGCAGAAAAAGCTTTTGACAAAGTCCAAAACTCATTCATGTTCAAAACCATACAGAAATTTGGAATAGATGGTCTCTACCTTAATTTGATAAAAGCCATCTATGACGTTCGAATGGCTAACATAATTCTAAATGGGGAAAAACTGAAATCTTTTACTCTTAGATCAGAGACAAAACAAAGATGTCCTCTAGCACCTCTCCTAGTCAATATAGTTTTGGAATCATTAACAACAGCCATTAGAAAAGAGGGAGAAGTAAAGCGAATAAGAATAGGTAAAGAAGAAGTTAAATTATCATTATTTGCAAATGGCATGATACTTTACTTGGAAGACCCAAAAATTCCACCAAGAAGCTACTAAAATTGATACAAAAATTCAGTAGCATAGCAAGATACAAAGCCAGTACTCAAAAGTCAATAGCATTCCTCTACACAGATAACAAGCACACTGAAAGGCATATGAAACAATACCTTTTACAATAGCACCACAGAAAATGAAATACCTTGGAATTCACTTAATCAAGGAAGTCAAAGATCTTTTCAAAGAAAATTACCACACCCTAAGAAAAGAGATTATAGAGGATTTCAGAAAATGGAAAGATATTCCATGCTCCTGGACAGGAAGAACCAGCATTGTGAAGATGACCATACTCCCAAAATTGCTGTGCAGATTTAATGCAGTTCCTATCAAACTGCCACCAATGTACCTCCCAGACCTAGAGAAATCATTCCTAAAATTTATTTAGGAAAACAAAAGACTTAGAATAGCAAAGACAATCTTGGCGAATAAAGAGAAGGCAGGAGGCATAGCAATCCCTGACTGGAAATTATACTACAAAGCCACTGTGATAAAATGAAGATGGTATTGACAACAAAATAGACCTGTGGATCAATGGAACAGATTAGAAGATGCAGAGGCTACTTCAAACACACTCAGCTACCTGACCTTCAACGAAGGGGCCAAACAAGCTTACTGGAAGAAACATAGCCTCTGTAACAAATGGTGTTGGAAAAACTAGCTTTCTACATGCCAAAAACTAAAACTTGACCCAGGTCTATCACCATGTATTAAGGTAAAGTCAAAGTGGATTAAACATCTAAACGTTAAAACAGAGACACTCAATCTCCTGGAAGAGAAAGTAGGAGGAATTCTTGAAGACATAGAGGTAGGTAAAGAGTTCATGAACAAACACATATTTGAATGGGAAACACTTAAAAGAATCAACAATTGGGATCAACTCTTCTTGAACAGTTTCTGCACATCAAAAGAAATTGTCATCAAAGTGAAAAGAGAACCCACAAGTTTTGAAAAAACCCTAACTAATAAGCACTCAGTCAAAGGTCTGCTCTCTAAAATATATAAAGAACTAAGATATAGTAAGGCCATCAAATTTAAAGACCCAATCTAGAAATGGGCATCTGAGGTGAATACACATTTCTCAGAGGAAGAAATTAAAAATCGAATAAATATATAAAAAATGCTCTACATTGCTAGCCGTCCATGAGGTGCAAATTAAAACAACACTGAGATACCATCTCACTCCATAAAGAATGGCTATCATAAGGAAATCAGCTAACAACAAATGTTGGAGAGGATGTGGGGAAAAGGGAACACTTCTCCACTGCTGGTAGAATGTAGACTGGTACAACCATTGTGGAAATCAGTGTGCAGACTCCTCACAAATGTTTGACTGGAAATCTCATTCAAGCTGGCTATCCCCCTACTGACAATCTTCCAGGAGGTACTGAAAACATCATAACATAGTGATATATGTGTACCTATGTTTATAGCAGCACAATTCGTGATAGCAAAATCTTAGAAACAACCAAGATACCCAACGCCTGAGGAATGGGTGTAAAAGATGTATTTCTATACAATGGAATATTACTCAGCTGTAAATAATGATAAACTTGAAGCATTTGTATTGAAGTGGATGCCACATGAACATATGCTCATAAGTGAAAAACACCAGCCATGCATGTGCAAATATCGTATTGTCTCCCTAGCATAAGCAATCAAAAGAAGAAATAAAAATAGAAATATATAACAAGAACTAAAAAGAATTTAGTCAGATAGAGTAAACTGAACTGCATGTGTCATAGGGTACTAATCAGCTGCTCTTCTGGATGGTTAACCACCTGAGTTCACAGATCAAAAATTGGAGAAATGGAAGGGCCACAAGATTATCCAACATTTTCACCTTAGCCTTTCAAGGTCACTGAAGACTCAAGACATAGGAGATCCTGTACTGTTACTGCATGGAACTCAGTTGTACCCCGAATTTTCTGACCAATGAGATCAGGGAGCCAGAGAGGAATGCAATTATGATCTATAGTGTGCCTAAGGAGAGTCACAAGTAGAGAAAACTTTCTCTCAGGCTCTCACAGAGAGCAAACTGGTCAAGCAATGGCCCTGAGTCATCCACATGGCTGACACAAAGGATCTACAGAGTGAGGTACAGTGTTATAGGCTAAACCCTGAGGGGACTTGACTGACCTCATAAGATACAAAAACTACATTTTTTGTTATATAGGTCTTGCTTTAACTCAGTCTTAACCATCCAGCAGAAAATTATAAAAATGAGGTATATAAGATAAGGCCATTATAATAAGCTGACTTGTAAATGGCTCTAGTCAACAACTTCTTCACATAATCCACTATTATTGTGAACTGCTGGACTGTATTTGATTGTTTCACTGAGTTCATGGCTTAATGACAATGGAATGCCCATCTTTGACAAGACTGATAAACAATAGGGGATACAAAGAAAGAACCATTCTTTGTTTGTATGAACAATACAGTTAGGATAAATATGCAGTACTTCTGTATAATTCTATGAGAAGCAAGAATTGCACTAATAGTGTTTGGACAGGATATTCTGTCAGCTTCTTGTACTATGGACAACTATTAGGAAGATATCAAGGTAGAAAGTATTAATTATTGAAACTGTACTATAATTCAGCTTTAAATAATTAGATAAGTATACAGCTACATTCTCTTAATTCACTGATTAAAGACATCTGCTCTAATAGTGTGTATAAATAGAATATCATGTATGCATCTTGTACAACAGAAAACCACTACAAAAACAAAGAAAAAAAATCAAATGCCATTTACTATAAGTTAATGGTTAAGATTATACTAAATGAGAAAATTCTAAAAAGCTTTCTCTTTAAAATCTGAAACTAGAAATAGGATATTCACAGCATTTGTTCAACATAGTGGTATGTTGAACCAGCCAAAACAATCAGGCAAGAGAAAGAGACAAAGGACATTCCAATCGGAAAAACTTCAAACTATTACTATTACTATTTGAAGTTAACATGATATTATGCATGAAAAAGGCTATCAGGAAAACTATTAGAACTAAATTCATCAAAGTTGCAGCTGTAAAATTAATATAAAAAGTCATTAGTGTTGTTGTGTTCTAGTAGTAAATTATCAATAGCGCAATCCATTTACAATAGCTACAAAAATAAATTTAATCAAAAATATTAATGATCTCTACAACAAATCTATAAGACATTAATGGAAGAAATTGAAGAGCAAATGTCTGGCCAGGCGTGGTGGCGCATGCCTATAATCCCAGCACTTGGGAGGCTGAGGCAGGAGGATTGTTGTTAGTTCAACACCAGCCTGAGCTACAAAGTGAGCTTAAGGGCAGCCTGAACTGCATAGTAAGACCCTGTCTCAAAAAGACCAAAAAATAAATAAATAAATAAATAATAATAAAATAAAGAAAAGCAAATGTCCACACTGCTTGAAGCAATCAACAGATTTAACACAGTCTTTATTAAAATACCAATGATAGTTTTCAAGAGAACTAGAAAAAATACCCTAACACTTACGTGAATGCACAAAATCCCCTGCATAGCCAAAGTCATCTTGATCCAATATAATAAAGGAGGAGAAATTACAATATTTGACCTCTACCTAATCAAAGCATCGTGGAACTGGCATAGATGCAGGCACAAAGAACAATGGGATGGAATGGAGGACAGAACAGAGACCACAAAAGCAAATGTGTATTACTAGGTCCTAACAACACAAACAGAAACAGTTAATGATTTTTTTTTCTCTTTCTCACCTCTTAAATTATTATAACTTGTTTTATTTCCAATTTTGCATATATATATCACGTAAACACCTAAACTGAAAACACTATGCAATACAACAAATCCTGCCAAATTCACATTACTTTAGTGAATTCATATTAGAATTTAGTGAAATTCTGCATCATGTGTAATTGTTTTATTATGATTAATATTTTATATTGTCTTTAAAAAGAAAAAGAATATTTTACTATAGATATCAAGAAATAAAATAAAATAAAGACACATACAGGAGAAAAGACTGTCTTTCCAAAAAGTGTGTTTAGAAAGTGGGATATCCACATGCAAAAGACTGAAAATAGATCCATATTTCTCACAAGTTACAAAAATCAACATGAAATGGATGAAACTTAAAAGTAATAACAGAAAATCTGAAACTACTAGAAGAAAGCATATGGAACGTGATTCAGGGAATTTGTGATTAAGCATCATTTTTTATAAGGCTCCAAAAGTATAGAAAACAAAAGCAAAATCTGACAAATAGAAGTGCATCAACTAATTTTCTTTTGCACAAAAAGGAAACACTCATCCCAGTGAAGACTCAACGTAATGAATTGAAGAAAATATTCGTAAACTCCTTATCTGTTAAAGGGAGGATACCCAGAATATATGAGGAGGTCCAAAATTCAATTGCATAAAAAAGTAGCCAGTGAAAACAGAGGCAATAAATCTAGAAAGCTCTCAAAGAACACAGAGAAATTGACAATGAAAAAAAAGTCCAGTAACACACCAATGGTCTTCCAAGAAATGGAAATCAAAACCATAATGAGCTATAACGAATCAAAAAGAGAAAAGACAACCTCAGGTGAGAAATCAGGAAAGGAAAAATTGACATTAGAGTGTAAGTAGGACAGAAATTACAGAAACTACATGGAGGTTGCCAAAAAATTTAAAATGAGAACTACATCTTGTATCAAGCAATCCCACTACTGGGTGTATATCCACAGCACACCCAGGAAATGAAGGAAATGTTAGTGAGACTGTTTCACTTAAACAAATTTATCTATATATTTAAACTCATTAACTTGTACATTTTTATTTTTATGGATCCACTGAAATAAGTTTATTTAAATATTTTAAAATATTTTAAAGTCTATTTTAAGATAATTATACTATCCTTTAAATTTTTCTCCACCTTCTTTCCCTGCCTACCAACAATGCCCCAGACCACTCCCCCTAGCAAAATTTCAAAAGTATAACATTGGAAAAAAGGAATTTACTAATTCTACTTAGAAAATTTATGACTTTAAAATGCAAAATGAAACCTTCAGGAATCAACCTGTCAAAACCGATGAGGAGCAGAGCACCATTAATGGGGTGATGCTTCTCCCGCTGCTTCTCAGCCTTGTGGCCAAGACCAACCTTGTGGCGCATGGTTCTCCTCCCTTTTCTTTTCACTTTTCCCCTTTTACCAGCATAAAGAAACATATGCAGAAAACAAGTTTTAAAGAAAAAAGAAGATTGCAACCCCTCTTTCTAAATCCAAAGTTGTTAGAATTTATTTATTTATTTATTTTAATATATTTATTTATTTAGTTATTTTTGTCTTCTTGAGACAGGGTCTCACTATGCAGTTCAGCCTGGCCTTAAACTCACTTTGTAGCTCAGGCTTGTCTCGAACCCACAACAATCCTCCTGCCTCAGCCACCTGTGCGCCACCACACCCAGCTTATTTTAATGTATTTAGTACAGGGTCTACAGGGTCTCATCACACAGGTCATACTTGTTGTGACCCTCCTGTTTGCAGCCTTCCAGGTGCTGGGCTTATAGGTGTGCACCACCATGCCTAGTCTCAATCACCCTCTCAGTGATTCCCGGGCTCAGGGCCAGCACAACAGGCCAGTGATCAAATCCCCAGCCTCTGCATCTGCCTAAACAAGCAATGAAATCCTCTGAGCTAAGTTAGAATTTAATTCTTACACCTCAATGTAAAGATCTGATGTATAACAAAATGGACTTTTATAACCTGGAAGTACATTTGAATTACCATTAAGACTATTCAGAGAAAAAAAAAAAAAAAAGCAGATCAACAAAACTTGTAAGCATTTAATGGAAAAATCATCTTTTTTGTATTCTGCCCATTCAGTAAACCATTTTTTTTCCTTTCTATCCTGATGTCACTTTGTATCCATGTATTCCACTGGATCCTACTGTAGTGACTTTTGAGCCCTGCTACTAAATTTGTAGGCATTTCTGAGCCGTTCTGTTCTCTAGGCCCTCAAATTTTTAAGGGCTGCCTTAGTCTTACTCTACACATATTCAGGAATGAAAAGTGTCCCTTCTTCATTTTCTGTACCACCAAATGTTTCTAACACAAACAGCTGGAATTTGGGGACTTTGTTGAATATTTGATAGGCACTCCTCAGGACTGCATTATGTATTCTACACATTTGCCATCTGCTAAAATGCTTTTTGGATAATCCTGGGGCATATCACATTCTTGTCTGAATTTCACCCTGTTTTCTGTGTTTCTCTCTTCCCTTCCATACTTCAAAAATATTTCTGTCTATCTTTCTCTGAATATCTATAGTACTGGACAACTAAAGAAGTGCATATCCCTAATTCTGACCCTAAGTTCAAAACTTCCCTGACTGCTCACGTTTCCAGCGTTGCACACCTGCTAAACATTCCACTCCTTCAGGCTTTCCGCATCTTTTCCTCCGCTGGCCTCACAATTTTCCTCCTACTAAATCACTCCCAGTTATTTTCCTTGTTTACCTGACTTATTCCTTCTCCCCCACACACCTGGGCTGAACTTGTCTTTCTTCCGCCTTCAGAATTGTACCTCATCAGTCTCTTGATGGATGGGATGTTGATAAACACGCTCCTGTGCAGAATCCACAAGTGAGACTTCCCTGGAAGGCAGCAGGGATGCACATGCATTCGGTGGAGAAGGGGGTTAAATTCCTAAGCATGAGGTTTGGTAGGGGTAGGCAGGGAAAGGCAATTAAACAGCATCACATGGAATTGCCAGAGCTGTATTACAGTTGGGACATATCACGGAGTTACAATACTCTAGTTCATTATCCTCAGCTTAAGAATGAGGAAATGGCAGTGGCAAGGATATAGCTCAGCACTGTAGGGCCTGCATGGCAAACAGGAGGCCCTGAGTTTGATTCCCAGTATTATCCTCCCTCCAAAAAATAAAGAGGAAATCAAGACTGAAAATGATTAAATAAACTTTTAATGGTCACAGAGCAGAGGTAAGAATAAAAATCTCCTAACTTCAGTATTCTAATGTTGTTTTAGGTACAACTGATAAATTTGATAAAATATACTATGTTTTTGTTTTAAAAGGTTTAAAGTACTAATTGCTTTTTTGCTTAAGTCCCTTTGTATGGCTCAACAAGAAGATAACAAAACTGTGATAACTAAAATTAGTATGAAATCTCAAAGGATTCTATTCAAAATAATGTCAAAAAAATTCTCACCCTTCCAGATTTCAAAATTTACTGCAGAGTTACATTAATGAAAACATTATGGTACCTGAATAAAGACAGAGATCATGGTCAGTGACATCCCAGACACAAACCCTGAGTCATGTAGTCAAATGGCTTTTGACAAGATACCAACCCTATTCTATATGACCAAAAAGTCTTTTCAACAAATAATGTTGAGTAGATATCTGTTGGAAAAAATAAACTTTAGAGCCTTACCTTACACCACATAAATGAGCTAAGTGTAAGACCTAAATTTATAATACTCTTAGAAGAAAATACAAGAAAAAAGAATCAAGACTTACGGGTTCAGCAGTGATCTCTGAGAAATGATACCAAAAGCATAGGCAACAAAAACAATTAAATTTGGCTTCATAAAAATTTGATACCTTTGTGCAGCAAAGTATATCAACAGAGCGTTTTTTGTTTTTTGTTGTTTTTTTTTTTTTTTTTTGCCAAGATGGGGCAGAAGACAAAGAAGGAAGCCCCTGCCCCTCCCAAAGCTGAAGAAAAACAAAAGCTTTGAAGGTCAAGAAGGCTGTACTGAAAGGTATCCACCACCACAA
>PVKA01004461.1:0-23998 GCA_004027165.1 Ctenomys sociabilis | reverse complement strand
TGACACACTCTTGTTCATTGTGGATGTCAAAGCCAATAAGCACCAAATCAAACAACATGTAAAGAAGCTCATGACACTGATGTTGTCGAGGTAAATACCCTAATCAAGCCTGATGGAGAGAAAAAGCCATATCTTTGACTGGTGCCCGAGTTTTGAATGTTACAAACAAAATTGAGATCATCTAAACTGAGTCCAGCTGGTTACTTTCCCCCTTCAAAAAAGGGAAATGTATCAACAGAGAGAATGAAATGAAAAATATTTGCAGATCACATCTCTGACAAAGGATATTTTCTGTTGTAGTATAATTTGAACATAGGATCTGTACACTGTATGATGTGATGTAACCCACTCTCTTTTTTTGACACAGTATCTTCCTACATTGGTAATTTGCATAGGCTTAGCTCAAATTTGTGATTGTCCTGCCTCAGCTTTACAGAGTCCTGGGATTGCAGGCATGCATCCTCATACCTGGATGCAATAAAGAATTAATATCCACACTATGTCAACAAATTCCAGCATCTGGACAACAACATCAAAAACAAACAACCCAGTTAAAATATGGACAAGAACTGGAGTGAATATTTCCACAAAGTAGAAACAGAAAGGGCCAAAGAACCGGCCAAATAGCTCAGCAAATTAAAGTGCCTGCAGCCAGGTGCAGGGACTGCGGGTTCAATCCCTGGGCTGTGTACCAGCCCCACTCTTGGGGCATGATAAGACAGCAATTGAGACTGGAATCCCAGCTCCTGGGAGGCTGTAAACAGGTGGAGAACCACAAGTCCAATCTAGTAGTGAGACCCTAAACACCCTGTAGACCCTTACTTAAACAAAGACAAAAAAGAAAAGAAATAGAAGGGGTCAGTAAGGACATGGAAAGATATTGAACATTACCAATCATTAAAAAATTATAAATCAAAACTATAATTTCAGGCCACTTCATGTCACCCCATACTTGACTTTTGATATAATGGCCACTATGAAAAACACAATTACCTCCCAAATAAAACAACAGAAATTAAAAAATTTGAAGATATGGAGGAACTAAAACCCTGTACATTATTTGTGGAAATATAAAATAGAGCAGCCACTGTGAAAAAATAAAATGGCCATTAGCCAAAAAATAAAACACACAATTATCACATGTTGCAACTGTTCCACCCCTGGGGATAGTGCAAAATAATTGAAAGCAGGAATTCATGTATTTGTCCAGTTAATTAACAAATTTGATATACCATGTGTACATAAAGAGATGATTAATATACATATATCAATAATAGATGTGTGTATATATATATAGATAGATATATGTATGTATACACATTATTCAGCCTTTAAAAAGAATGAAAAGCTGACATGTATAGTACTATAATATGGATAAACCTTGAAGTTGGCATTCTATAGTTTTTCTTTATTGTGCAGTTTTGGTGCTCAAACTCATGGCTTTTTTTTTTTTTTTTTTGCAGAACCGGGGATTGAATTCAGGTCCTTGTGCTTGCCCGGCAAGCACTTATTTTACTAAATCATCTCCTCGGCCCTGAAGTTCTTATTCTAACTAAGTGGCTATGAAAGGATACATATTTTATAATTTCACAAGGTGTCTAGAACACATACAGGCAGAAATTAGCATGATGGTTGTCAGGGGCTGTGACATATTATTATTATACTATTACTACTTGAACCCTGGTTCTGCAGGCTCTCACTACACAGATCACACTCATGGTGATTCTCCTATTTTCAGACTCCCAAGCTCTGGGATTACAGGTAGACAACACCATACCCAGTCTTACTCCCTGTCTCACTGCATCCCTGGGGTGGGGCTGCACAGCATGCCAGAAATCGAAACCCAGTTCCTGCAGCTGCCTAAGCAGTTGCTTTAGCCCACTAGCTATCAGCCGGCCCTAACTGTGGCTAACTATTTATGAATAAAGAATCACTGTCCAATAGGTATAGAGTTTCAGTTCAGAACAATGAATGAAATGGAAGAATTTGGTATTAATTGCAAAACAACATGAATGTATAATGTCACTAACCTATACATTTAAATCGATTTAAATGGCAAAATTTATGTTAATATTTCCAGAACACCAAATTTGATTAATAATTATATACATAGCTTGTTATTAATCAAGATCATATATTCAAAATGTGTATTTTTTCACTCATGACAATTTATCATGTTTGCAGCACATAGATCAGACAGTACTTAGACCAGGATTATGTCTACATAGAAGTGGGCAGTGATAGATGCCATTCTATGGGGAACACATGCATTTAATCATGTTTTAGTTGTTTGATCTTCTGCTTATGTCCTTCAGTTTCTTCCTCCATATGCTCAATTTCCTTTTTATGATGATAGATCTCATCTTCATGATGTCTGTTCAAGGCTTCCAGTTATTCTTAGCCTTCTGTTGGAAGAACTGCCCCACTCAGCCTGCTCCTTTCTTCCCAAAGGCCCCGCCGACATCTGGGATCTAGTCGGAAAAACTCTCATCATTCAAAATATTTAAATACTTAAAAACATCATAGTAAAAGTGAGGGGTGTGCAAAATTATAAATTATGTCTTAAAGGAAAATGAAAATTACTGTAATAGAACAGAAATCCTCATATAAGTATATGTTTTAAGCTATAAAATAATATATGAATAATAAGAGAAGAAATACATACAAAATACACATATAAGTACCAGAATATACTTATTGTTTATTTATTTATTTTTTTTGGCAGGACCGGGGATTGAACTCAGGTTCTTGCACTTGACAGGGAAGCGCTTATTTCACTGAGCTATCTCCCCAGCCCCCTCAATATACTTATTATTAAGAGAAGAGATAAGTTATTCCCAGGCAGGTAAGAACAGCAAAGGTTTGCGTGGTGTAGCCTGGGGTACTGTGTGGGAGAAAACTGGTTTAAGATTAAGCATGGCCTCTGGAAAGCACAGGTTAGGTGTGAATGACAAAGGCAGTTAGTTCTGTGTGCCTGTTGTAGAATAACTTCAATGGGGTCTTACCACCCTCCTAGACTAAATGCAAACAACATACTTAGTTTCAAAATTCAGCAGAACCTCTCTGTTGCACCATAATCCACCATCTATGTAGATCCCAGCCAGGTTTGTACCTCTCCACCAATGGGAGAGGTGACTGAAGCCAGGAACTTGACATCTGGGGTCTTACTAATTAGGCCAAGGCAATGTTTCTTTTGCTTTGTCCACCCTCGGATTGGTGCAAGGATTATCTCAGAAGAGTACCCTCTGAGAGCAGGACAGAGGCTTCTTCCCTTGCCCTTCCTGGCACATTCCAAGGCCATCTGACACCTTTTTGAGCTCTGATCTGTCCCCCTATCATGAGGTCTCCACCCTTTCTCCCATTTGCATTCCACTTCAACAACTCTCCAGAACCAGACTGGCAGCTCGCTCTTTCACATCTCAAAAATAAAACAAAACAAAACATTAATTACTTCCTCAATTTCACTTCATGAATAAGCAGAAATACCAAATCAATACATCACAGGAGAAAATGCACAGCTAGTTTTGCTAGAAGTGAGCCTTAATTATGCCAAATAAAGTTGAAGAGATTTAGAAAACTTTCCTCAAACCTGACTTTCAGCTTTTCGCTCTAAGTTTCTTAGAGAAATCAAAATATTACTATTTCCTTCATTTTTTTCATCTTTCATAGAATTATGTCTGTTAGGCAGGCAGTGAGGTGTCTCATATACTCAGGCTGAAAATAAATGTGCATTGTTATTTTCAATGTGTTTTTCTTTTACAGAATAATCAAATGTGATTGTATCACCAGCTATGAAGGAAATGATGTCTGCAGAGAAATAAAAAAGCTCTGAGACCTGCTCTAACAGTACTGACTCAGGGATCATTCAAAAGGAAATGAAGACTTGATCCAGAAGATTTGGTCCTTCTGCTATCAAGAGCTGTAGGTAATAAAGGGGAGTGAAGAGGCACTAAAATAGACCTTGGGGGGAACATCGATATTGGACATTTAATAGCAAAAGAAAAGATAATGAAATTAACTTCAGAGTAGTGCAGATGTTAAAGAACTGCCCTAAAATACAATGTCTCAGAAACTATCGCACCAAACGTGAAAAATGGAGGTTGACAGCTGGTTCCAGACAAGATGCAACAGACCTGTTTTTCTGTATTTTTCCACCTTGTAAAAGAAATTCCTAGTTATGTCAAATTAACAAACACCTACTGTGTTATCCTGAGAGTAGAAGCCACATTTAGGAAGGAAGAAGGAGAACTAGCAGCAAGTTTACATGGACAAGGGTTTATGAATAAAGAGCAAGGCTTCAGACTGGAGATGCAGGGAGGAGAGTGGGCAGGCTCAGCACCAGGAGAAATTGGTTGTGGGACCCTTGGGAAGGTCGCCCGCTGGAGTGCAGCTGCTCATTTTCTCCAGAGGAAAGATCTGGATGATGCAGCAGCAACAGAGAACCAAACTGCTTTTCTGGAAGACGTTTTGGATTAATTGCTGAGTGGTTTCACCAGCACCCTTCAGGTCATGCTGCTCAGTGCAAGCCTCAGATGAGAGGCAAAGTACCTTGGCACACCTATGTTTTCTTCCCATTCTGTCCTTAAACTGAAAAGAGCACAGCACTCACCTGGTACCCTTTCTCTGCTGGTGCATGTTTCCCCGCAGGCCATGAGACACCTGCTACTTCTTAGGGCAGAAAGGAAGAAACTGTTCCTCACAGGTGGCTTAATGAATGATGAAAGCCAAAATACAGTTCTTAAGATGAGATAAAAGATAAAGCAAGACAATAAGCTAAAGGTTGTGGGAAGTGTCACTGGTTTCTTTAACACAGAGAAAAGTAAACAGAATTATAAAGAAGAAACTTAAAATACAAGAGGGTGGAAAACTATTAAAATGCAAAGCAACAACAATAAAAGCTCAAAAAAAGTTATAAAGCTTGAGTACTACCCTGATAATGGGGTAACATGGAAAGGACCTCATTAATTCGTGTTTTTGATGTGGACAGACAACTTTCTTCAACATCCCAAAAATAGGATTAATCATTTGGAGGGTGCAACCATCAGAGACCAAAAAAAAAGTTTTTTAAAAAAAATTTTAGGGGCCAAGGAGATGGCTCAGTAGAATAAGTGCTTCCTTGCCAAGTGCAAGGGTCTGAGTTAAAAAAAAAAAAAAAAAAAGAATTTTAGAAAGATGGGCCAGGGAGATAGCTCAGTAAATTAATCATTTGCCTGGCAAGCTCAGGGTTCTGAGTTCAATCACCAATACAGTGTGTGTGTGAGGGGGGGATTTTAAAAAGAATAAATATCTTTTGCAAGCATTTCTTAGGCATTTCCAAAGTATACAGGCAATGACTGAAATACATTTCAAAGGACCCATACCAGTAATATTTGGTCTCATTGTTAAACTGTAACAGTAATTTGTTCTATAGCAATCTTTTAAAACCTTTAAAATGTTCTATCCAAATACTGACGTAGCCATGAAAAGAAATCACATCTTATATCCTTTGCTCCAGGCTTAGCACTGGTCTTTGCATTTGCACATCCAAAATGATCATGAGCAGCGCGGCGCAGCTGCTGCTCACTGGCAGATGAGCGGAGGTCGTTGGGCAGCTTCCAGCCAGCCACCTTCCACCTTCAAGCAGGCGCAGCCCGAAAAGCTCCTCAAGCAGAAAGAGGAACTGCGTCCCAGCGCGAGGACAGAGCCGAAGGGTAGGCTGCCTCTCGTACATGCAAATAGTTTACAAAATGAAGCTGGCAGCTTTCCACTTCTCTTGGGGACCGTGTCTGCCATACCAGTAGCTCTCCGTCACGTAATTACAACTTACTCCACTCCGAGAGTATTATTGGGCTTCTTTTATGCCTGATCTGAACAGCTGTGATCTTCGAGTTAAGGAGTCTACTTACTGCTTCAAACATTTTAAGACAAGTTTTTTTTTTTTTTTTTTTTTTACCGATTAGTAAGACAGCTTTAATAATTCATACATTGCATATTGTTGTCTTGTAGTGGTGATTCATAGTACAAGATACAGACATGATATTTTGTCCAAACACTATTAGTACAAGTCTTTCTTCTCATTGAATTAAGAGAAAATAGCTGGATATCTACCCTATTTTTTATATACGGATACAAAATGGAAATTCATTTATATCCCGTTTTTGTTTAGTTCTGTCAGAGATATCAGGGTAATCTATTGCCATTTAAATATTGTATGTGCATGAATTCTGCAATATAATCCAATATAGTCCAGTACTCTGTCATAGTAGTGGGTTTTCTGTAGGACTGGCAATGTCAGAAGTTGTTGGCTTGACCCTGGGGCCACAGAGAAAAGTGACCAATGATGTAATGTGCCTGAGGAGAATCACATGGAGAGAAAACATTCTCTCTTTTCACTGAGAGTAAATTGGTAAAGCAATGGCTGTGACTCATCCACATGGATGACACTTGTCAGATACAAAAGTTACATCTCTTTTTTTTTAACAAAATAAACTTATTTTTGACCATTATTAAAAGAAAAATAATATTTCTATGCCCTTCAAAGATAAGAGATTGTTTTTTATTTGCCTTGCAATAATAAATTATTTGTGAAGGCAGCGCAGCTGCAGGAGCCACCTATCCTAATCCTGGCCAATCCGTATTCCTTATAGGTTCAAGGTTCACACATCGGAAGTGCATTTCCCTTGAGATTCTAGAATATTTGTTTTAATAATCAATATTTCAGTAACGTTGTAGCAGGGGCCCATAGTACATAGGTGATCCTAGTATTTTTCCTTTATTTCATAATTCTTTATATTTTATCCTTTATTCTAGAGAGACAACTTAGCAAAATGAAAGATTATTAAAAATGATAAATACATAACCAATGAATTAACCATAACTGAATGGAAAACACCTGTTACAGAAAAGCAGTTTCATTGACACTTTGATTATTTTCATTAATGCTGCATAGCTTTATCTTTTGGGCATTATCTTTAAAGGGCTATTAATCATTTTTCACCCTAAAATTTACCTTTAATGTCTCTTAGGAATGCATTTCTTTTGAGGGGTCTGACAAAAAAGACTAAGTAGTTGAAATCCTAGAATGCACATTATTTAAATGTAAGGAAATATCTATGTTTATTTAAAAATTATTTAGAATAGCAAACAAAGAATTGCTTAAATTTAAAAACCCATGCAGAGGCTGGGGAGATAGCTCACAGTCTAATGCCTGCCTGGCAAGTACAAGCACCCAAGTTTAATCCCTGGTATGGCATTAGCTCTTTACAATACAGAATATGTATCTTTGGATATTGGTATAGTTGTGGTCATTTTAATTTTCAACTGTCATTGTGTTTTTAGTAAACATTCATTCACTTCAGTAAATTTTGCAATAGATTAACTAGAGCTAACAGACATGACTAAAGGCCAAAGAAAGGAAGAGAGCCCAGTAACTATAAACACATTAATTAGGGGAGAGTTTAAGAAGACCTGAGAAAACACTCCAGACACTAAAGCTTAGAAGATTTACAGGAATCTCACAAGCAATATACACAGAACAATAAATACCACCTGAATAAGTGTCAGGAAACAATCCTGTGGCTTTCTTTACCCTAAACTCACTATAAAGAATGATCAGAGGTTTTACAAAAGGTATCCCAGCCCCTAACTCTCCAGTACCACAAAGTTTTCTAATCATGTTAACCATAGTTTAAGCAAAATGTAGGACTCAGACATATAAGTACAAGGAGGAAGTATGTGAAACAAAAGCAACCAAATGTACAAGTCCAGGCTTACCGCATTCATATAAAAATAAAATTTTATTTAATTATCATGAAAGTAATACCCATAGATACATAAACAAAAGTCAGTTTGTTAACAGATATGACAAAGATTTGGTATTGGATTAAATTTATTAAAATCACATAAAATATCCAGCAAGAAAAAAATTCCACTATTGTCTAACAATAAAAATAATGTCCTACACTATGAAGGTTTATTTAATATTAGAGTTTAATATTTTAAGTGATATATTTCAGATAATTTTAATGAAAGTTTATATGATGTACTGTATATTTGAAAGTCAATTTGAACTAAAAACAAAGTACTTCTTGATACCATCACAAATATTCATTTTCATATTACATAAAGCAATAACTGAGTCACTTTAAAACTAGCATAAATAGAAGCACTAAAAGATATTTTCATACACTCTACTTGTTCCTCCCTCCCACCTCCTGGGGTACGTTCTTTGGAGACTCCTGATGAAGACAATAGAGAGACATAGTGATTCTGGGACAGGAGGTTGGTGTCAACAGATGGCAGAGTAAATCTGAGTAGGTGATATCATACACCAGCCATTAGTTCATGTTCTTGTGTACATACTCTGAGGACATCAACATGAACACCTAAATTACAGTAGAAAGGAGATTAGAAACAGGAACGAAATGCCCGAGGTGGCATCACACAGAGCAGACCACACGGAACCCATGAGCGTAGGGCTGACTCCAGGACGCCTCCTGCAAGTCTTCACCTTGGCTTCAGAGAGGAATGGGACGCTTGAATTTGGAATGTTGCCCCAAGTCCTTGGGTGCTGGGAGGCAAGGCTTTTGGAACATGGTTGGGCTGTGGGCGCACCTACTCATCCATCGTACTCAGAGCTACGTGTGCTGCTCACAGACAGGCCTGGCTGGAGGAGGCGGGTCTGTGTGGACAAGGCCGGGAAGAACGTGTCTTCCTCCTAGTTCGTTTCTTCTCTGTTGCTGCTTCCTGATCACCACGACGGGAGCAGCTTCTCTCACCGAGGACTGTAGCCCTGGGCCAAAAAAGAAAAATCTTCTCCTCCTTTAAATTATGGGGCTCAGTGCTGAGTCTCATCGATGAGAAGGTGACTAACACAGGGAGGTTGAAGCATACGCATTCAGCTTGCATGTGTGCTGGCCGTACAGTGCGCATGAGCTAAAGGACAGAGCTGAGGAAAGGGGTAGGGGATGGAAATTAAACAATATGTCATATTTTAAAATGGACAGCAACATCAGGAGGCAATGTCTTTACAGGCCACTGATGTGTGACAAAAGACAGAGAAGAGGCTTTAACTTTTCTATTAACAAGTCACACAGGTTAGCTTATTGGATTCCAAGTCTCCATTTGGAAAACCTATGCAACAAAGCGCATATCGGTCAATTCTGCGCTGGAGCTGGGGTGCGCTAGGCCTGAGCTCTTCTGTGTGCTCTGCAGGAAGAAAGGAGCTACGACATGTCTACAGAATACCGTCTGGACAGCAAAGTGACTCCCAGAAAAGAGAGAGCAACAGAAGCAGTGCAGAGACACTGGAGGGACGCAAGGCCCACAGGGTGTGGAAACAGACTCTGGGAAGGAGAATCAGGACTTGTGTGCAGTGCTTGGATCACAGGCCACATTCAGTGCATGCTAAGCATTGCCATACTCATCTCTCTGGGCTTTAACTAATTATTAAAATACAGTAATATCTTACTCACGCAAAGCTTTTGTATAATACATATCCAAAGTATAAGGAATGATATTGGTTAAATCCCTGTAACACCATCATCTTGCTTAAGTCCCAGTACTGTAATTGCCCCCAGCTTCGACTCTGCAGTTACATCCACTTCCTTCTGTCCAGAGGAAACCACGATCCAGAAATTTATGTGCTTCATATCTTGCTTTTCTCTATAGTCTTGCCAAAAACAGAAATATATATTTTAATAAAATACTGTTAATAAAATTTTAAACTTGGTGAAATTTTACCTCATGCAGAGAATCTACTTGATGAAACACTCCTGCACCACCAAAGTCCATTAACAACAGTGTTTCATCGTCTAAAATACAGGGTGTCACTTCTAGTGTGAAACACTTGCTGGCACTCACATACGTAGTCAGCTTCAAGTTCTCATCACATAAAAATTTTATCGTGACAATCACAGCCTAATTCATCTTGAATGCTGTGAGAGATTTATTCATAGTACTGATTTTTATCTTCTTGCAAAAATGGATCTTTTCATCTTTTGCAAATTTTCTCTAATGTCATTTTTCTTTTTGTAATTTAGGAAGGATCTACTGGGTATCCAGGGTCTCACTACTAGATCAGACTCCCAACAGCTGGGGTTACAGGCACGCAGCATCACGCTCAGTCTCGGTTGCCATCTCAGAGTGCCCCGGGGGCCGGGCTGGCACAGCAGCCTGGGAATTGAACCCCTGGCCTCTGCGCCTGCTAGCAGGCGCTTTAACCTACAAAGCTATTAGGTTGATTTTTCTCTTTTGTAATTTTAAAACCACCCAAACACCCTGATTTTGAGTAAAGTTTATTCTTTTCTTCTCTTTATAAAAACAATACATACTTTTTTAGGGAAAACTCATTTGTCTCAAAATATTTTCAAGGCCTCAACCTAGCAGTTTGAGTGTATTTGCAAATCTATAACCGCATGGACTATTTCTATCAGCTAATCAGCTTTGTCTTGAGTGTGACTGGGTTATGTATAGAGCATTCACGTTTCCTTTTTTTTTTTCCCCCTTTTCTTTCCCTTATTTTGTTTTCCCCCAGGGCTGGTGCAGCATGTGATGTCAGGTCCCTGCAATTGCCTAAGCTTGCCTCAGCAGGTGCATTAGACCGCTGAGATACTCATCAGCCCAGAGAATTCATATTTCAAAACTAACCTATGAGGAAAACTCGCTTGTGCCCATGACCACCTGGGACACATATACTTGAGCACATATATAACAACAAATGTTCACAAATAGCAGGCTGGAGAGCTTGGAGAAAGAGTAAGATAATTAGGTTTAAATTATCAAATGCTGCTCCAGCCCTGCCCCCAGGGTGGGTGGAGCTGGCCACAGTAAATAAATAAATAAACTATCAAATTGCAAATATACCCATTTAAAATTTCATAAGCACAATATTAATGCAAATGAAAATAGGAATGAACATTTACACACTGAAGGATAAATAACATCACAAAGTGTACTTAGTGAACTGAAAGGAAATATTGATGACACTTTTTGGGAAAAGGGTACAGACTGCTGCTCATGTAGTTATGTGTGTGTATATATATAATATATATTCTATAAAAATTATACTGTATAATAGAATAAAAAGTAACTTTTGCTGTATTAATGTTTCTAAAAATGAAGTGTTAAGTTAAAATTGTCATTTTAATCTTTTTTTAGATTTATTTATTTGGTGAGGGTCTCACTATGCAGCTCAAACCAGCAATAATCATGCTGTACTCCCCTGGGCTGGGATCGCAGGCACGAACCACCATGCCTGGTTCGGGAGGCCAGTTCTGTGTGGGGCTGGCAGTGTGTGCAGTACCAGGGATCGAACCTAGGTCCTTGCACTTGCCAGGCAGGTGCTCAGATCACCGAACTATCTCTCCAGCCCCTAAAATTGTCATTTTAAAAGCAAATAACCTAATACAAAAACATTATAGCTTTCCATAAATATACAAATATTTGAATTTTGCAAAATTACTTAAATATTTACCTTCCTAATCTATTTTAAATGATTGTTATATAAATATATCCTTATTTCATATATTTACATAATATAGTTTGTCTTCTAATGAAATTATCCTGTCAAAATTTTTATGTACAATACTGCTAGCCTCTAAACAAAAAGCAATTTAAAAAGATAGTATTGTAATATTGTCCTCATTTAATTATGTATAAAGCTGAAAGTCTATTTCATAAAGAAGATATTCTCTAATGAATTGTGGCAGAACTTTCCTAATACCTAAAGAAAACATTTTTCTTAAAACTACATGAAACTAACCATAGAATGTTTTTGAATCTTTCAAAAATATTTGTAAATCTAAATATAGTGTTCTTTGATATAACATTATTATTGCATAATAATGCAATTTGAGAAAACTTTTCATTATCTATATGCTAATATTAAATTTTCATGTTGCATTTCATTTTATTTATGGATAATGACTCAGTTTTTGATTCAAAGAGTTCCTCAATTTTCACTTACAATTCATCAAGTGCTTCTAAGATACAAATTAAAAATGGAAATTCTGAAAATAAAGGAAAGGGACAAATAAAGTAGAATGGAATGTAAACCTCTTTTACATTTTACATTCCACTGGCTTATAATTTACTTTAAAAATCATTAGGATGATGATGAAAAGAAAAATATTAAGTTCTTAAATTGTATTTCTTTTTTCTTTTTTTTTTTTTTTTTACAGGACCATAGATTGAACTCAGGACCTTGCTCTTGCCAGGCAAGAACTTATTCTACTGAGCTATCTCCCTGGCCCCCATTTTGTTTATATTTCACTATTTTGCTTTTGGTGTCTCTGGCTCCTTTTTCTTCCTACTTCAAATGAATCCAGTGAGAAATCTCAGCATATGGATCCACCAAATAAAGTGAAGTGTCGCTTCATCTAAGAAGAAGCTTGCAGACAGACTCAATGACTATCTCACAGCATTCTTCTATCGAAAATCCGTCTTCATGGACGGTCCATCCAGGAATGATTGCTGTGTTTTCAAGACTTCGCAATACTAGTGCCCTTGACAAACCAACTTTAAAGTTTCAGCTCTGTGGCTGTAGGCAGCTCCTTCTCTCATCTGACTGAAAGTTTCTGTGTCTCCTGTTTCACTTGCTGCCCTGCTTCTGTTGCCCTGGGAACCACCAGGTTCCTCTCACTGAAATTACGTCCTGGTAGTTCTTTGCCAGAAACTAATTATCTGTTTAAAAAACTTTTAAAATTATTCATTGGTTTGTTTTGTACAGGGTCTTGCTACACAGCTTGAACACGTTATCCTCTTGTATCAGCCTCCCCAGGGCTGGAGATCACAGATGTGCGCCACCACGCCCGGTTGCAGTGGCCAGCTTGGCATGCCCTGGGGCCAGGCCAGCAATAGGAACCCGGTACCTTGTGCTTGCCGGGCAGGCACTTAGACCGCTGAGCTATCTCCCCAGCCTAACACTGCTTCCTCTTAAAGTGAAGTTCACACCAGACTTACTAGCTTACTACGCTCAGTAGTCCTAATATCTTTTATTTTATTGTGGTGCTGTCCTTACTACTGTATCGTCTAAGCTCAGGCAAAGTTTCAGTCATTTAGGTTTGCTTTCTAACAGTGCTTTTGAAATGTCTTTTGACAACTAAACACTTCCCAGGTGAAAACTTGTGTACATGACCAGTATATTAAAATATGCTTTAGAATATATTCACTAGGCTTGTGTTAATAATGTTAACATTTTGTAGCCAATCAGTGAAAACAAAAGGACTACATGGGAGAGATTTGAAAAGAGGTGATTCTCATCATGTTTGCCTTTAATCAATTATTACACTTATTTCTAACCTGTGTTTAGGTTGCATCGTATCTAGAAAATAAGGACTCATATATATAATGATGTTGCAAATGGCGATAGATTTTTCACACTTTGCCTTTCATCCTCGATTTTTCATTCACATTGCCCAGAAGCATGAAAGACAAGTAGAAGGAGTTTTCAGAGTTAAATTATAATGCAAGACCTCTTAATCTGATGCAATTCAACTGTGTCTCATCAATATGACAAAATCATAGTCTAGGGTAAGAGCATGAAAAGGCTACAAACTTACTTTATGTAAAATGTACGTATGTCCTCAGAATTTTCATTTTAAATCACTGTTAGGACTTTTAAACAGTTTTCACAATTCCTTATTTTTCTAACAAATTGTATATCTGATCAACATCTATATATTCTATTAGTTTCTTTAAAGCATAGCAATGATTTAAAATATTTCAAAAGTAGCGTTTGCTACTTCTGAAACCATCTAGGTCTTTATGTATCTCTTCCTAATAATTTACCATGTGTCTTCCAGCTGGTATAACCCTAATTTTAAGCAAACACTTTTGAAGCACTGAAAAATACCTCTCTAATTTTAACCAAAAGTATTTGAATCACTTAAATTCCTTTTGCAGAAACATTTCTTTTTGTTCTGTTACTTCTTGCATTTACACATTTAGTCCAGCTACATGAATAGTTAATATTAAATTTAATTTAATATTTAAAGAAACACGAACACCCAACATAAACAGAGTTGACAACAAACACAAATGGCTCTTGATCCACGCAGAATACAACCACAGGTAGCAGAAGAGCTTGGTCAACAGGCAGACACTAACCCACCCCACCCCACCCCACCCCCAGAGGTGAGTATCCATGCTCTGGGCATTAGTCAGCGGGCATTCAAATCAAGTCGGTCATTTCATTGTTTATGGAAGCACTATGTGTACATCTAAAGCATTCTTTTTCTTTTAAAGAAAAAAGATTATCCAGAACATGCATATTTAAATTATTTAATAATATTTAGGGGCCTGGGAGATAGCTCAGTAGAATAAGTGCTTGAATGGCAAGTACAAGATCCTGAGTTCAACCCCAGGAATGAAAAAAAATAGTAATAATATTTAGACTCTGTCATAAATGTAGAATGCAGAGAAAATGACATATATTAAATATATCTACGTGATCATCTTACTGCTTAGTATTGAAACGCTAGTAAGTATTCAACTGATTATACTGAAAAGAGCAGGCACCAAATGTGTCTGAGACCAGACTGATATTTAACCAAGATCTATGTAAGAGTGCTGAAGCCATCTATTAATGACTTAATATATATCTATTGGCTGCAGAACATGCAACAAACTGGAAGCTTTTAAAAGTATAATGATTAAAAAGATCCGGTCCTCTGTAGAGCTTCAGTTTTAGAGTGGCAAATTGTTTGCTCATTTATCTCTACAAGTAAAACTGCTTGAGGAATTCTTGTACATCCGTAGTCATGCCTATATTATTAACTTATTAGATATATATGTAAATGTGTATAAAATTGAAAATTTACAAATTATATGCACATATGCGTATGTATATGCACATACACTAACTCTGCAATCCCTGGATTACAAACTTTGTAATCCCTAGTTCACTATCCTAAACAGAGAAGCATATGAGTAATTTGTTTTTATATGATAAGTACAAATATATAGCAATTTGGTTTATTAAAGAAAAGTACAAGATCAGCAATATGTACAGCGATGAAAAGAATTTTTATGGGGTAACTACTCCCAAAACAACTACAACTGTGATTTTAAAGTAACAAATTGGTAGACATGTAGTTTTACAACATAGTTTTAAAGATTTTAGAAATTTTACGTTAAAGAATGATCATTAACCAATTCATGGTTAGAGTCCATTCCTCTTAATTACATGATCAATATTATTTTGATCATGTAAAAATTTTCATAAACTTGAACAATAAACTATGTTCTTAAATATTTTCTTTCAGTGCTATAGAAATCCATATATTTTTCAGAGTTGAAAAAGTGTTCAAGTTTTTGAGCTTTAGATCATATATGCTTCAAAATCACTCTGCCTGTGTCAAGCTAGAGAATTACAAAGTCAAATCACTTATTTTAACAAGTCTTCATTTATGTCTCTTCATTAACACAATTAAATATAATTTAGGGTTCAGAAAGTAAAGTAAAAAAAGGGAGAAGTGACAGAAAATGGAGAGTGGAAAAAAGATATCAACATTGAGCTTTCCTTTGTTACTTGTCATCAAGGATTCAAAGATGACAGTGAATTCTTCCAACAGAATCATTCATTGTTCACTAATTTTCAGAAATGAATATGATAATATCATGGCACTTGGTTTTGTTTTCTCATAACAGTTGAAAAATTAGATTTTCCCACAAACATTATGTTACAGTGGCTCATGCAAGAGAATTCAACGTAGAACACGTAAATATAAAACAAAAACTGCAGCTTCTGTTGGGATACACAGCAGAACTCTTGTTCTGCACAGTAGGTCTATTGTAATTAGCTGATTAGAAATTAGGGTAATAAGTCAGCAGCACTCATCAATTCAAATTGGATACAGGAAGCCAACACTGACGATAAAGGTATGGTGAAAGCAATTCCAGGCGGATAAATATCACATCTGGGTGAAGCATGTCTGTTCTTTTCCTTTTCTTTTATTTAGCAAATATCACATGGGATGAAGGAATGTCAAGGCTAACATCTCTGATGCAGATGCAAAACACATGCTTTTGCACTAGCTCCAAGCACAGTTACAGACACTAGAGGCACTGTTGCAGTTCAGCAGTTAAAAATCTTCCTTTTCATTAGCCTATGGTTCAGATGCTGCCTTTATGGTGACTGGTGTGTCAAAAGTTAAGTCCTGGGAGCTAAAGAGTGAAAAGCCTCATGTGTTTCAAAGAACCATACATGAAATATTTTAAACTGATAGAAACTCAGTCGTAATAAAATACAGTTTTCAAACAGAGCTTTGCAGAATGTCCACCACGCATTTGCCCCAATTTTTGTCATGTTTATCAGAAATGGAACAACAGGAAACTGACCTCCCGAGTCATAAAATGTTGTTGTAAAAGACAAAAGATGCCATGTGACAGAATTCAAAGTTCTTTTCCCAATCATCATCATCATCATCATCATCATCATCATCATCATCATCATCATCATCATCATCTGAGTGATGGGAAGAACTTCTACAACACGGATTTAATAGCTCTGCAATTGCCTAAAAGGTAAAATAAAACAGGCTGAAGCTTGGCATTTCTGCTTTGTCTTTGTATTTGTCTCCTTTATTACCTTAAAATTTTGAGCCAGATCCCTGCAGATCTGTGCAAGGGCATGGTGATTATTTAAGGAATCTCTGTATAGAATGACATCCACACAGGAATTCACGCCAGGCCAGCATTTGCTCAGCTTGCTCTCTAGGTAGAAATAAGGAATATTTTTCTATAATGAGGATCATCAGGCAGTTGTCCTGCAGACATATGTATCAGATCTAAACGTGTTTTCTGTGTGTATCTTTGGTATGTGCTACAGACTAAATGCTTATGTTCCCCTAAAACTATATATAAAAGCCATAATGTGACAGGACTTGGAACTAGTGTCTTTAGCAGATAACTAGATTTTTGAATGTGGGGCTCCCAAATTAGGATTAATTTCCCCATAAAACACAGCAAGATGCCACCATTGCGAATATAATAGAAGACCTTCATCAAAAACAAGATGATGCTGGCCCCCTGCTAGTAAACTTATAGTCTGTAGGTGTCTGAAAAATAAATTCAGTTGTTAAAACCACCTACCTCATGGTGCTCTGTTACAATGTAAAAAGTGGAATTATAAGTAAAGGTGCCATTGTCCGGCTAATCATATAGGGCTGGAAATTGTGATGCTCTTTGGAAAAAAAGCATGGGTGTTTCCCTCTCAGCAAGAAACAAGACACTTAATGTTTGATTCATATTTTAAATTTTATATCACATTACTATTCAGAAACAATTATTTGTACTGGAGAGATAGCTCAGTAGCATACGCCTGGCAAACATAGGGTCCCAAGATCGATCCCTGGTATCACACACACACACACACACACACACACACACACACACACACACACACACACAAATTGAGTACTAGTCTCTCTAACCATAAACTTATGCAACAACATATCAAAATAATTATTTTGGTTTTTTATTTTAAAAAGAATAAAAAACATTAGAAATGATACAGAATTTCAAAAAATAAGAAATGTAAAAATTATTCTTGAAAATATACAAATGTAAGATAAAAGGGCAAATTATGATGAGCAAAAATTTTCAGATAATTCAAAAACTCAAAATAAATTTTTAGAAGAGCTGGCAATTACATATACCAAAATAGCAATGTTTTCATATTAAATAAGGTCAAACATCCATTCATGTTTAATTAATGATCACAATATTTGAATATGCATTACTTTCATTATCCTAAAAGCAATGAAAGATCATTCACAAATTTATTGTAGTGTCAAGATCAATCTGAGCACACTGCAAAGCATGGATGAGGGTGTAGGATAGTGCACTAGATCACTTAAGAGGCACTGAGGTGGAGCAGAAAATATTGGAAATGAAATCAGGAAGATCTGATGGCAGCTGACTGATTGGGCGGAAAGGAGGAGGAGGAGCTGCTGAGGCTGGGTGGAAGGCTATGCCATTCCTGGGGGTGCCAAGCATGACAGGACTGTGATAGGAAAGATCAGGAGCTTAGTTTGAGTACTATTTGAAATGTCACAACCCAGTGAAGAGGACCTGTAAAACAAGTTGTCTGAAACTCAAGGAGAAAATCTGGAGTAGAAGGGAAGGGTGTGAGATTTCTGATGGAAAACATATCACAGAAACTGAAAGAAGAGCTAATATTATGGTTTATGTCTAGTTGTCTCCCCAAAGTCTCAAGAAGTCATTGAGGTGAGTTTGTGATTAATTCATGATCCAATGCTGAAATTATGGGGGTGTGTGCTTCACCCACCTTGGGGCATACGGCCTGAGTACAATCTAAGGAGGGGAGAGAGACTTTATAGCAGCTGCAGCTGCTGCTCTCCTCTTTCCTCTTTGCTGCCCTCCACCATGTGCACTCCTCCTTGGAGCCAGCTGAGTATGGAGTGAAACCTCCACAGACTGTGAACTTTCCTTGATTTTGGGTGTCAGGTATTTTGTACCAGCATGAGAGAAAAGTAACCAAATCAAATTAAGGACAAATACTGCTGAAAATGAAGTAAATGTAAAAAATAACATGCATCTAATATCATTTTTATATTTTTGCTATAATTTTGGCATTTTTACATTAATTCATTTCACACTGCAGCACAAGAAATACTGCCCTGTGAGGCTGGGCAGTGGGCCCAGAGTCACACGTAGAACATTTCAGAGGAAGCAGCTGTCCCTGGCATAAATTTTTTGAAGTGTACTGCAAAATCTACTGAAGAACAAGAGATAGAATTTTCTAAACATTTTACTCATGTGAATTAGCTTTCATAGAATACTTAAAACAAATATTGATTGCCTCCTTCCCCAATGCCCAGTTGAACTGTGTTTCCACAGAGATGTAGGAGGAAGCAAACAGAAAATGACATGCATGTAAAGTCCAATATATGTAGGATCAATGAACATTTTTTAAAAAGACTAAGTCAGTGAAATAGTTAGATCTGACTTCTAATGTTGAGTTTGTTACTGAAAAATGATACTGAGAGATTCCCAGATTCTCTTTTTGTTCCGTAATTTTATTGAGAAACAAATAGTAATGAGACAGTTTCAAATCAAATTAGTAGGACAGTTTCAATAATTAACACATTGCATAGTGTTGTCTTGGTGGTTATTTGTACAAGATGCAGACATATCCTGTTTACAAACACTACTAGAACAAATCTTTCTATTCATTGAATTAAGAGAATGTAGCTTGCATATCTATCCTAATTTGAATATACAGATACAAAATGGTCATTCATTTGTATTTCATTTTTCGTTTAGTTTTGTCATTTAAATATAATAGTTGTATAAATTCATCAAAATATTCCAGAATAGTCCAGTAGTCCATAATGATAATGGGTTTTTCATAAGACTGGCAATGTCAAAAAGTAAAGCCATATTAATGCACTGAGCTGTAAAAGGCTCAAGTCAACAACTTCTGAGATTCCTAAATTCTCTAAATGTATTTTTGCTATAGTTTTCAAGTTAAAATAAAAATATGTACTTGTTACAACACTAAAACAATGAGAAGAGCTAAAAGAGGAATCTTTTAATCCATCATAGTGTCATTCTTGACCACCAAAACATAGCAATGCTAATAACCTAATATGTTTCTTTTTACATAGTGATAGCATAATATACAAAAACAGATACAAGGAACGTGTTTTGTTCCTATACACCTGAGTATTACAATAAGAACTGTTAAGGAAAAGGAGAAGAACTTTACTCTGTGCCTGCCTTTTCTCATTTTGAAAAAGACATATTGGAAATCCCAACATTACAAAGTATATTAAATTTATTTTCAAATAACTACGTAGTGTTTTCTGGTGGAGATACACTATGATAAATTTAACTACTTCCAAAATGATGGGCAACAGGCCATCATGAAATTTTTTTCTTAGAATTTACATAACACAATCAATACCACATATGAAAACTAAAGCCCCCTGTATCTTCTAATGTTGGAAATCTTTGTTAAAAGCATATATTACATTGTAACATTTGGATTCTAAAGGCTTAAAGCCTATTAAAAGTTGCATATTGTTTTTTATACAAAACTTTATTTTTCTGTATTTAAGGTCTAATGAAGTATTTTTTATCAATTTTATTGAGAAACAACTAGCAATGAGACAGTTTCAAAGCAGGTTAGTGTGAGAGTTACAAAAATTAACACAATGATTTTCACATATTCCAAAGATCAATTTTATGATTATAGTCTTCCATATAAAAAATCTTGCCTCCAGACTCTATTAGTTTAATTTCCCTGACCAACATGGATATTTAGACCCAAAACAGCTCCCCTCATCATATAGAATGAACCTCCCACCTTCTGCCTGACACTAACTTGGAAGCTAGATGCCAATGCTTTTCATCTGCTTTAAGAGGTAACCCTAGAAATTCTTTCCTCTAATTACTACATCAACATTCTTTTCCTTCCTTAGTGTACTTTTCCATTGAAATACAAATAACCTGCAGTTTCATTCACTTTTAAGCATATAACCCATGACTCCTTTTTCCTCTGGAATCTATGCCTCTGAAAGAAATATAGTTGGTTGTCTTAACTCATTCCCAATTTTTTTTCCCTTTCTTTTGATCTCACTCCATCACACATGCCCCAACCCCTCAAGAGGAGTCTTTACAAAGATACTGTTAGAAAGACTTCCAATTTGCCAATTCTAAAGGCCTTTTCTCATCCCAATTTGCCAGCAGCATTTGTCTCAGTCACGAATTCCTTTACACAATTCCTTTGTTTCTCTTGCAGCTTAATATCTCTTCAGGTTTTCTCTTTTTTTCACTTGTTACTTCTTCTCAGAACCCTTTGCTGCTTAAGCACAACCTCAGCTTCACTAAAATGTCTATGCTGTTGTCTGTTTTGTTAACTGCTTAATATCCCAGCACTTTGACTACTATGTGGCTTCTAGTAGACTATGAAGTAGTTCTGTGTTATAACAAAATGATTGGCTTTTCATGAACTGTCAAGGCAGATACTGGAAATTCTGTCAATACAAACTGTAGGAGTTGCTGGTTTAATTTGTAAGATACATAAATAATCAATATATTCTATACACACACACACACACACACACACACACACATTTCTTCAGACCTTCCTAATTTATTGCAATAGCTGTTTCACTTGGAAACAATACTCAACACCTACTACTTAAAGGAGGACAGGTTAATTCGGCTCTGTTTGAGGAAGACTCAGTCCATAGGTGGCTGTTCCAGGAAAAAACTAACAGCAGAAAGAAATAGTGTAGCAATTCTGCTTGTTTCCTGGTGGCTGGGAACCACAGCCAGGGAATAGTGCCAGAGAGGCATGGCCGAAGGCTCTCGTGACCCACCCAGACCCACACACCCATCCTATAGGTGAATCTTACAGCCCATCAAGTTGATATTCTACCCTGACCACTATTGTTAGCATATCTGCATCTGCATTTAGTCAGTAGCCAAGTCCTCTGAGGTTTCAAATTTACTGTATTCCTTCCTAGTAGGTCCTTTGGCCTCTATCTTACCATAATACAAATTGTTCTTCACCTACTTAAGAGATTAAACTATTGAACAGAAGTTCAAGCATAGTAATTTAAATTTGTTAATGTTAGTGACTAAACATTACGATTGTATAATATCACTAGTTTAGAACAACTGAATAAATACGAACTAGTCCTATTGGGCTTCAACTTGCTTTCCAATGCAGGTTAAAACTAGACCCATACCTTTCACCATGCACTAAACTAAAACCAAAATCGGCTGAAGATCTAAATATTAAAACAGAAATGCCAAATCTGTTAGAAGATAGAACAGAAACTCTTAAGGACACTGATGTAGATAAAGACTTTATAAATAAAACCCGGAATCACAGAATCTATTACAAGGAACCAACAACTGGATCTCATCTTATTAAAAAGTTACTGCACATCCAACAAAACAACACCAGAATGAAGAGAAAGCCTACAGAATAGAAAAATGTTTTTCCAGGTATTCCTCAGACTTGGGACTAGTATCTAGCATACATAAAGTAGACAACAAAAATTGCAACTTGAGTTGGGGAGATATAGCTCAGCAGTATAACCACCTGCCTGGCAAATGTAAGGTGCTGAGTTTATCCCAGGTACAACAACAAAAAAAAAACAATTCCCTAAAAACATCATATCAAAACTGGGCATCTGAAATGAATAGACACTTCTCATATAAATATGTTTTAAAATGTTCACATTACTAGTCATTCAAGAGATGAGAGTTACAGATTAAAACAATGCTGAGATTCCATCTCACTCCACAAAGGATAGCTAAAGAGGCAAAGCAAAAAGAAATGCTGGTGAGGCAATAATGAAAAAGGAACCCTTCTCCAGGGTTTTGTATCTTGGTACAATCACTATATATTAGTGTGGAGAGTCCTCAAAAAATTGAAGCATTTTACCCACCTATTCTCCAGCTACTTTCTTGGTATATTCCAGAAATAATTAAAAGAATCATACCACTGTGATATATACACACTTATGTTTATCATGGTACATTTTGTTATATGTAAAGTTTGGAAACAGCCAAAATGCTCATCAACTAATGAATGGATAAAGAAGATAAAAATTTTTTATGCAGTGGAGTAGTACTATATCATAATTTCTATGTTGCAAATGGTTGTGCCTTGAGACCACACTCTAAAGTGAAATCAATAGGACACAGATATTTAATTACCACAGTGTTCCTCTGGTGGGATAGGCTGAAAGTATAAATAAGGAGAAAAATTTAAAATAGGTTCTGGATAAGGAGAAGAAAATGTTCAAATGATAAGGAAACAGGAAGGGGAGAGGGGGAAAGGAAGGACTGGAAAAGAAAAAAGTACAATAGAAGTAAAAAAATGTAAACAAAACTTTTGTAAATAAAAAGGAGAAGGGGGCCGGCAGAGGAGAAGTGGTCTAAAGTGCCTGTTCAGGCGAACTTAGGCAGCTGCAGGGGACTGCAGTTTGATTCTAGGTACCACATGCTGCTGTGCCAGACCCACCTTCATGGTGGGCTGAGCCAGCCAAAAAGAAAAATAAAAAGGAAAAGAAGGTTTGAATGATGGGAGAGGGATGGGGAAAATAATCGCGATGTATCGTGTACATTTTGAATTCCCCATGATGAATATTATTACTATATATATAATACAGTGAAATCTTTTAAAAACACAAAGCATCACTCTACTAAATAAAGAATGTCTGTTCCTGGTTAGTCTTCTACAGTGACCTTTCAATATATCCATTAAACCAAATTGTGCCTTTTCCATGCATTTGACACACCCAGTAGAGCTCTTGACTTTACAAGGTCCTTTTCTTCACCTCAGAAGAAAGAGTGATTTTAATAAAATAATTCAAATTCATGCAATTTACCTGGTATCATATTTAGTAGTTATTAAAACTTTATATTGTAAGTGATGCAATTTTCCACACTAATTAATGAGAATAACATGCTTGTTTGTAAATTACTTCAATCTCAAGAGGAAATGCACATTGTTTTCATTTGGATTTTGTAGAACAAACTAACAATTGTTCTCCAATTATAAACTGCAGAAGTTGTCGCTTTCCAGAGATGGGAGGGCACAAGTTATTCTTCAATAACCCTGTGGGACACAGAATGTAACTAATGTGCACAAAGTAGGGACATAATAATTCACTAAGAGAATATGTACAGAGAAACAACACTAAACACATACAATGAATACTATAATTAATATCTAGCATCACTATTGGAGTTCACTTCAATCCTGAATCATGATTTCATGAATTTCTCAGCATTCTATAGAGAAAATACAGAAAGACAAATGTGTGGTTTCTGCTGCTGCAATGACTGGCGATGGGAGTGCTACCAGTACTGTCTGGTTTTAATAGACTAATCAGTATTAAGCACATCTGAACAAAGGAAAGTATGTTACCTTTTTTGTTTGGTTTGTTTCAACAAACAATGCTATCTGCTGAGCCAACCTGGTCGCAATCCTTCATTTCATCTCTCTCGCTAGAATTTATGATCACTTTGG
>PVKA01004460.1:0-98983 GCA_004027165.1 Ctenomys sociabilis | reverse complement strand
AAAAAAAAAAAAAAAAAAAAAAACAATAACCCAAACAAACAAAAAGAACAAAGAATTGCTAAAAGGGTTTTATACTTAATAATATGAATAGTTAAAGTAATAATAACTACAAAATTGTTGTCAGGTGTTATTTATTAGGCTCTTAATTCTCACTATGATAGTTCAGAATGGTTACCATTTATGTCACATGAAAATAACACTCAAAGAGTTAAAACAACTTTTCTAAAGCACAAGGGATTCTAAGCATTTCCAAGTCTCAATGAAGATATTAAGAAATTCGTACATTAAGTCACCCATGTTAACTCTCATTAGTGATAAGAAACATTTCATTAGAGTGTGTTCTCCTCTCTGTTACTTTTTACTCATTGCTGAGACAAAACATCTCACACACAAAATTAAGTAAGGAAAGGTTTATTAGGTCAGAGTATGTGGAGGTTTGAGTCCATACTTGGCTGGCTCCCAGGCAGAGTGGCACGTAGCAGAAAGCAGCGGTTGGTGGCAGCAGAAGACAGCAAAGCACAAAAGGAAGGGCAGCAGCTGTGACTTCTAGCCACCCTCTCTCTCCTCCGTACATATAAAGAAGCTGCCATGCTCTCTTTTTTTTCTTTGTATTAATTTTACTGAGAAAGAAATAGCAGTGAGACAGTTTCAAATGGTTAGTAAGGCAGTTACAATAATTAATGCATTGCATAATGTTGCCTTTGTAGTATTTATTCATAGTACAAGATGCAAATCCACCCTTCCTATTAAGATTGAAAAGTCACCTTTCCAAAACTCATAACTGAATAGGATTTATACAATTTTCACTTTACCCAGCAATAACAAACTGCACACAGTAGATGAGAAAAGAACTCCAGTGAACCACACTACAACAATACAGTATTGAACATGGGTCAGACGACAGAAAGTTGATATTTTTGTGAATTAAGGTGAGGCTTAAATTTTATTTTATTCCTCTCAATTTCTTTTTCTTTCTTTCTTTCTTTTTTTTTTTTTTTTTGTATTTCTGGGAAGGGTCTACAGGGTGTTCAGAGCTTTACCACTAGATGGGACTTGTAGTGATTCAAGTGTTTACAGCCTCACAAGTGCTGGGATTAAAGTCATGTGCTGCCATGCCATCTCAGTGCATCCTGGAGGCGGGGCCAAAGCCTGCTTACTGGAGCTTTAATCCTCTGAGCTATTAGGTTGGACCGCTTTTCACTTCTTGACCAAACTTGCATGTTTATATCTGGTAATCTGAACAACTAACTTGAAGGCAAGATATGCAAAATAACAACCATTGTTTTATTCTTCTTATTTTGTACACTCGAACTGTTGATTTTAATGGTTTTTTGTTTTCTTCTATTGTTAAATACACATAGTTTAAAAAAGCATTGTAAATGAAATGAAATTTCATTAAAAAGTAAAATAAATTCAATGTTTGCTGTATTACATAATTTTATCCTCAAAGTAGTTGTTTAGGTTACCAGATATAAAACTAAAAAGATGTAAGACAAAAAACATCAACTGAAATTTATAATAAATAAATAAATAAATAAATAAATAAATAAATAAATAAATTTATATAGCCCCAGACCCAGGGCAGCTCAGAAAGGAAGTGACAGCTCCAGGCCCGACGTACCAGAGGGACGTTTCCCAGTGATCCCCTTTCCCAGCGATCCCTTTTTCCAGTGATTCCTGGTTACACCCTGGGGCCCCAGACCCAGTGGAGCTCAGCCATGAATGCTCAAAAGCCCATGCCCGCCTACCTAGAGAGCGACCTGCCTGAGACACAAGGGCCAACTCCAGCAACTTTCTGGATCCCGACCCAAAGCCAGCCAAGATAGTGGGAATTTTAACTACTTGCTCTGCATCCCTGTTCATGCTACCTGACCAGGGAACCAACAGAGGGGAACCACAGGAGCTGCTGCAAAAAGGAACTGAACACAACAGCTAGAACCAGGCCATGCATAACTGGATAATCTCAAACGTAATAGACGGGCACCTGAATCTCCTTACATGCTAAGGTTATAGCTGCATCAAAGCTCTACACCAAAGGTCAGAGGTCAGTGTTATACAAAATGACAAAGACAAGGAAAAAAATGAAATCTCAGGCCTCAGGTCCACCAATAAGTACAGAGGACACTAGCTCAGCAGAAATGAATGAATTAAGCGATACGGAAGCAAAGGAGCAACAGCAGAAAGTTATACAGCAACTCATACGTGAAGTAATTCCTGAAGTAAGAAAAGAAATATCTGAATATATAGCATCTGAAATAAAGAATCAAATACAAAAACATCTGGGGGAAAACCAATGCTCAACCAGAACAAGTGCAGAGAGCACTATTCCAGTAGAAACATATGAATTAACAGCATCTGAAGCAAACAAACAACAGCAGAAAGGTCATGAGGAACTCAAAGCAGAAATAATATCTGAAATCAAAAAAGAATTCTTTGAAAAACAAGAGTTTCTTGAAATCATAGCATCTGAAATACAGAAAAAAGTCTGGAAATATACAGAGGAAACCCAACTTGGAAGAAACTGCAGGAAAAGAATTAATAACTACCTCTAAAGAACACATGAATAAAAGAAATATAGGAGATCAGAAATATGATGGATTCCTTGAATGAGCAATGCACAAAAGAAATAGAATGCAAGAAACAGAGTCAAAGAGATATAGAAGAACTAAAAATATCAATCATGAGTCTATAAAACTGTTTGAGTGAAAGTGAAGACAGAGTTTCCTATCTTGAAGACACTAATGTAGCTAGTGAAAAGGTGAGAAAGTATCTCTTAAAAACAATGAGAATACAAGAGAAAATAATGCATCACCTGCAAGATGACACCAGGATGAACAATGTGAGATTAATTGGTATCAATGAGAATGAAGGAGTCAATACAAAAGACATAAAAAGAATTTGGGGAGAAGTAATCACAGAAAACTTCCCAAATATGAGGAAACAACCCAACATTCAGGTAACTGAAGCATAGAGAACACCAAATAACTTCAACCCAAGTAAAACCACACCGAGACATATAATAGTCAAGATCCCAGAAATCTAACACAAGAATAATATAATGAAAGCTGCTAGAAAGAAGAAGCAGGTCACATTCAAAGGCAAACCCATCAGAATTACAGCCGACATCTCTACACAAACCATGAAGGCAAGGAGAGCATGGAGCAGAGTTCTTCAAGTCCTATATGTAAACAAATTCCAACCCAGACTATTATACCCTGCACACCTCTCTTTCAAGTTTGATGAAGAAGTTTGCTGGAAGATGTCCTACAGAGAGACCACAAAGACCAGAATTCCATGAGTGAGAACAAAAGGAACCCACTAAACAGGACAGATATTTAAACACAGGATACAAAGAGTAAACAACAGCAGGTAAATATCATGATAAACATAAGTCAACACATTTCAATTATAACCGTCAGGGTAAATGGACTCAATTCATCAATTAAGAGAAATAGACTGGCACAGTGGATTTGGAAACAAAATCCAACAATATGCTGTTTACAAGAAACACACTTAAATCAAAAAGACATTCATAGGCTTAAATTCATGTGGAAAATAATACCACATGCCCCAGCACCTCAGAAAAAAGCAGGAGTAGCAATTCTGTTATCAGGCAGTCTCAACCTCAAAACAAGAATGATCAAAGGATACAAAGAAGGCCACTACATATTAGTCAGGGGGAAAATTCAAGAGCAAGAAGTAGCACTCATAAATATTTATGAACCAAATACAAGAGCACCCAACTACGTAAGACAAATCTTATCAGACATGAAAAACCTAATATCTAAGACTAAAATTTTTACAGGAGACCTTAACACCCCCTTATCTGAAAATGATAGATTAACCAGACCAAAAAAAAAAAAAAACAAAAAAAAAAAAAAAAAAAAAAAAAAAAAAAAAAAAAAAAAAAAAAAAAAAAAAAAAAAAAAAAAAAAAAAAAAAAAAAAAAAAAAAAAAAAAAAAAAAAAAAAAAAAAAAAAAAAAACAAAAAACAGGAAGGAAATAACAGAACTAAATCAGAGCTTGGAACAAATGGACCTGGTGGACATATACAGTGTTCCACACAATCACAGGTGAATACCCATTTTTTTTTTCAGCTGCACTTGGGTCATTTTCCAAAATAGAAAATACAAGTCCAAAGGTCATGTGCAAGCATATTCAAGAAAACAGAAATTATTCCATGCGTATTATCTGACCAGAGTGCAATGAAACTGGAAGAAAATGACAAAAGAAACCAGAAAAGCCCACTAAATTCATGAAAATTAAACAACACCCTACTCAGGAATCAATGAGTCACAGAAGAAATTAAACAAGAAACTCAACAATATGTACAACTCAATGGAAACTCTAGCACAACTTACCAGAACTTATGAGATGTGAAGAAAGCAGATCTTAGAGGGAAAATCATAGCTATGAACACGCATTAGGAAAACTGAACGGAAACAAAGAAACACTCTAATGTTGCACCTCCGACATCCAAAAAAAAAAAAAAAAGAACAAATGAAACCCAGAGCGCAAAGAAGGGAAGAAATCACAAAGGTTAGAGCAGAAATTAATTCAATTGAGATGAAGAAAACAGTTCAAAGAATTCACAAATCAAAAAAACTGGTTCTTTGAAAGGCTAAATAAAGTTGCTAAGCCTCTAGCCAACCTCATCAAAAAGAGAAAAGAAAACATTCAAATACATGCAACAAGGAATGAAAAGGGTGAAATCACCACAGACCCAGTGGAAATTCAGAACATTATCAATAGTTATTTCTAGAATCTTTACACTCACAGAAAAGAAGACACAGAAAAATGGACCAATTCCATGAAAGGTACAAATTACCAAAACTGAACCAAGAAGATATGACAACTCTAATAAGCCAATAACAGCCAACGAAATCCAAAACATAATAAAAATCCTACCTGATGTATTCACAGCTGAAATCTACAAGAAATTCCTAGAAGATATAATCCCTACACTCCTCAAACTTTTCAACAAAATTTAAGAGGAAGCAGTCCTCCCAAAATCATTTCTGAAGGCATGTATTATACTGATTCCAAAAATCAGGGAAAGACACAACTAAAAAGGAGAACGACAGGACAATCTCCCTCATGAACATAGACACAAAAATACTCAATAAAAGCCTAGCAAATAGAATACAGCAAATCATCAAGAAGATCATACATGATGACCAGGTATGACTCATCCTAGGGATGCAAATATGGTTCAATATTTGAAAATCTATAAATGTAGTACACTATATTAATAGACTGAAATCTAAAACCACATGGTCATCTCAGTTGATGCAGAGAAAGCCTTTGACAAAGTCCAACACTCATTCATAATCAAAGTCCTACAGAAAATTGGATTAGATAGACTCTACCTTAACTTGATAAAAGCCATCTATGACAACCCAAAAGCTAATATAATCCTAAACGGAGAAAAACAAAATCTTTTACAATTAAATCAGGTAAAAGACAAGGATGTCCTGTGTCACCCCTCCTATTCAATATACTTTTGGAATCATTAGCAACAGCCATTAGAAAAGAGGGAGAAATTAAAGGAATAAGAAAAGATAAAGAAGAAGTTAAATTATCACTTTTTGCAGATGACATGATACTTCACTTGGAAGGCCCCAAAAATTCCACCAAGAAACTACTAGAACCAATACGGAAATTCAGTAGCATAGCAGGATACAAAATCAATACTCAAAAGTCAACAGCATTCCTCTACACAGATAACAAGCACACTGAAAGGGAAACAATAGCAACAATACCTTTTACAATAGCACCACAGAAAATGAAATAGCTTGGAATTCACTTAACCAAGGAAGTCAAAGATCTTTTTACAGAAAATTACAACAGCCTAAGAAAGGAGATTATAGAGGATTTCAGAAAATTGAAAGATATTCCCTGCTCCTGGATAGCAAGAACCACCATCGTGACATGGCCATACTCCCTAAATTGCTGTACAGATTTCATGTAATCCCTATCAACCTTCCAACAACATACCTCTCAGACCTAGAGAAATCATTCCTAAGATTTATTTGGAACCAAAAACAACCTAGAATAGCAAAGGCAGTCTTGGTCATTAAAGACAAGGCAGAAGGCATCACAATTCCTAACTTGAATTTGTACTACAAAGCCACTGTGATAAAATTTGCATGGTATTGGCAAAGATATAGACCTGGGGATCAATGGAATAAAATAGAAGACTCACAGGCATCTATGAACACACTCAAAAATCTGTTCTTTGACAAAGGGACCAAATAAGCCTACTGGAAGAAAGATAGCCTCTTTAACAAATGATACTGGAAAACCTGGCTTTCTATGTACCGAAAACTAAACTTGATCCAGCTCTATGACCATGCACTAAGCTAAAGTTAAAACGGATTAAAAATCTAAACATTAAAACAGAAACACTCAATCTCCTGGAAGACAAATTAGGAGGAATTCTTGAAGATATAAGGGTAGGCAAAGATTTCATGAACAAACATGCATTCACATGGGAAACACTTGAAAGAATCAACAACTGGGAACAACTCTTCTTGAGAAGTTTCTGCACGTCAAAAGAAATTGTCAACAAAGTGAAAAGACAGCCCACAAATTTTGAAAAATTCCTAACTAATTAGCAATCAGACAAAGGTCTGCTGTCTGGAATATATAAAGAACTAAGATATGACAGGGCCCTCAAATTTAAAGACCCAATTCAGAAATGGGCATCTGAGATGAATACATAGTTCTCAGAGGATGAAATTAAAGAAGCGAATAAATATATGAAAAAAAAGCTCCACATCCCTAGCCATTCGTGAAATGCAAATAAAAACAACCCTTAGATTCCACCTCACTCCAGAGAGAATGGCTATCATAAGGAAATCATCCAACAACAAATGTTGGAGAGGTTGTGGGGAAAAGGGAACACTTCTCCACTGCTGGTGGGAATGTAGACTGGTACAACCATGGTGGAGATCAATGTAGAGACTACTCAAAAGAGTTAGACTGGAAATCCCATTTAAGCCAGCTATCCCCCTGGTGGGAATTTTCCCAGAAGAACTGAAAATATTATATCATACTGATATATGTGTACCTATGTTTATAGCAGCACAATTTGTGTTAGCAAAATCTTGGAAACAACCAAGATGTCCGTCACATGAGGAATGACTGAAAAAGATGTGGTATTTCTATATAATGGATTATTACTCAGCTACAAAGAATGATAAGTTTGAAGCATTCATACTGTAGTGGATGCCACTTGAACATATACTCATAAGTGAAATAAACCAGACACACATGTGCAAATATCGTACAGTCTCCCTAGTATAAGAAGTCAAAAGAAGAAATACAAATAGAAATGTACAACAACAACTGAAAAGAATTGAATCAGATAGGGCAAAGTGAAAGGCATATGCTGCAGGGTACTAATCAGCTTTTCTTCTGGATGGTTAACAACCTATGGTCACAGATCAAAATTGTAGAAATAAAAGAGCTGCAAGGCCAGCCAACATTTTGACCCTAGCCTTTCAAGGTCAGCAAAGACTCAGGATATAGGAGAACCTGTACTGTAACATCATGAAACTGAGTTGTGCCCCAAATTTTCTGATCAAGATTATGGAGCCACAAAGGAAAGAAATTGATGATCTATAGTGTGCCTGGGAAGAGTCAGATGGAGAGAAAACTTTCTGTCAGGCTCTCACAGAGAGCAAACTGGTCAAGCATTGGCTGTGACTCATTGGAATGGATGACACAGACAATAGATCTACAGAGTAAGGTACAGGATAACAAGATAAACCCTGAGCAAACTTCAATGAGGTATATAATGTGGGGCCATAATGGTAAGTTGAGCCGTAGGTGGCTAGAGTTGGCAACTTCTTCAAATAACTCACTATTATTGTGGAATGCTGGACCTTGTTTAATTGTGTCACCCAGTTCAGGCACCTAAGTTGGTTTAATGACAGTGGAGTGCTCATCTTTGTCAGCTGTAGACAAAAAAACGGTATACAATGGAAGAATCATGATGTGTGTGCATAAACAGTACAGTTAGAATAAATATGACGTGCTTCTGCATAATTCTATGAAAAGCAGGATTTGCACTAATAGTGGTTGGAGAAGATATTATGTCAGCTTGAAGTACTATGTCGTAGGACAACCAGTAGGAAGATAACAATGTGGAAATTATTAATTATTGAATTGGTGATATAATTCACCAGTTCAATTTTTATTAAAAAATAAAATAAGTGTATAGCTACACTCTCTTAATTCACTGATTAGAGAGATCTGCTATAATATTGTACATAAATATAATATTATGTATGCACCTTGTAGAATACCAAAACATTACGAAAACCATTTGCAATGTATTAATTTATCAAATGTGTCCTGTTAATTTTTCTTGAAACTGTCTCATTTCTATTTGTTCTTCAATTAAAAAAATAAAGAAAATAAATTACTATATATTCTCATAATTAAATAATTCTATATAATCATTTATAATTATGTCATAATCATTTTAAATAATTATTTATAATTGCTATTATAATTTAAATAATTAATTTCTATTTCTTTGATCTTATAAATTAAAAGATCAAAGAAATAAGAATTTTTTAAAATATAACATTAAATACCTCTTTAAAAGAACAGCAGATACTGACCGTACAATTATCCCAACCATGTTGCACATCTACATAAATATATATTTTCTTCTTTCTTTTGTCCTTTTCCTCATCCCAGTTTTTCTTCCTATTGAACAAATTCCCTTTCACAGTATCTATTATATCTTTCAGATTTTATTTATTCATTCATGTTTTCCCACTAGCAAGACTCTATGTTTCTCTATCAGAACTAGAAAAAAAGGTGAAAAAAAGACAATGAATGTATCATACATAAAATATATGAAATAGTGTTAGCATGTGGAAGAACACTTATAACTTTAATGCTCAAATTTATAAGGGAAAAAAGGAAAGCAAATGGACTACCTATTGAAAAAGTAGAATAAGACTGCAAAAGAGAAGAAAAGAAGAAATACAGAAGCTATTGATGAGTTAAAATTGAAACATATGCAAAAAATAATCTTAAAAAATCCAGGGGCCAGCCAAATTGTTCAGTGGATTAAAGTACCTACAATTGAGACTGGGCACGGTGGTACAAGCCTGTAATCCCAGCACTTATGAGGTTGTAAACAGGAGAATCATTAGCGGTCTGATCTAGTGGTGAGACCCCGAACACCCTGTAGACTCTTCCCTAAAATAAAAATAAAAAAAATAAATAAACCTCCAAAAAACCACTTGTTGCAGGTATCCTCTAAGGTGGCCTCTGGCTGTCACTCCTGTGTGGGGGTTGTGTTTTGTGACTCCTGTTTAATATTTCAGCAAAGACCTCAAGGAGTCACTCTGGAGGTGGTTTGAACACTCCTGTGGCTTGAGCTTCCGGCCCCCTCTCCTGATTTGTAAATCACTGGCTATGAGGGAAGCCAGCTGCCCAGGTGTGAGCCGCCTGATGGAGACGCCCCTGTGGCGACACCAGCAGAGAGCAAGGCAGCCAGCCTCCAGGGAGGACGTGGCCCTGCCCCAGCCTGACACTGAGCTGGGCAGCAGCCTTCCTACAATCAGGTCTCTAAATGAGCTTAAAACAATGCATCCCGAGACACCTGCCCTTAAAAGGACATATTCCAGTAACTTCTGATCACAAAATATATGAAAAAACAATTTTTTTGATTAAAACCACTAAATTTTGGCTTACAGTTAATGGAATATAGGCAACATCCATATGTATTCTCAGCACTTGGGAGCCTGAGGGAGAACCGCTGTGAGTTCTGAACTACATAGTGAAACCTTACCCCAAAAAGACATTAGCTAACTAATAATTAAGATGGAGAAAGACAAAACAAAAAGATGTAAAATAGCCATAAACAGAAAGGCTAAGAAAGTGAAATATTTTAAACATAAAATCATTAAGACTTGAGAAAGGAGAAGAATGTGTTGGTGGTACTAAGATTTGATTCACGATTGCAAAATAAAATTACACTAAAATGTAAATGCAAGCTATCATCCCATAACTAAAGGAAGGCCAGTATCACAAGTGGTGAAGCAGACTGATGTGTTTTCTAGTGTACTGAATCAAAAGAGGCACGGCACACCTCAGCAATGTTCATGCCAGCTGCCTGTCAGCTGGCTTTATAAAGTCTTCACACCGATGTTCACATCAGAGGAGATGTAAGTACAGAGAGGAGCTGAGCAGCAGGGGTTTCCTTCTCTCTGGCTAAGCCCAGATACCACACTGTAAAAGCTGGCCAGCTTTACCTCAGTTTAGATAAATTTCTTCTAGTTGGAAGCTATATTTAAATCATTATTATCTGTCATGTAGGTGTTCTCATCAAAAAGCATTCTGAATATTAAAGGGAAAATTCCCCTTGTTACCTGTACTGGTTTGACATTTTTAGTGAAATATTTCTTTGGACATAGCACCAATATACAGGTACAATATTTTACTTTGCATAACAATTTTCAAGGCTTCTTCTGGAGTTATTTTTAAAATGTTATACATTTTGGGCCAGTCTAGCAACAATAGTATTTGTATGTAGTTTTTCACTGTTTGCATCTTGGCACTACACAAAACAACTTTTAAAATCATGAAGAATGTCACCTTTCCAGAAATACATCAGCACCAATTGTAATCTCTGAAAGAAATTCTGAGCTACAAGAAACTCTTCATTTTATAATGGAATATACAAAACTGCAAAATGGTGTTTTCGCCCCAACATTTTTAAGTAAAAGTTTTATATGAAATAATCATATTTGGATTGTGATTCAATATTTCTTCCTGAAAATCTGTTATTGGTGAGGACTGAGAATTTATGCTAACATTTTAACTTACTAATAGTATCAATGAATTAATGATAATCTACAATTTAGTTGGGTTATGATGGAGGATGTCCAGTGGCATAATATGATGAGATATTATTTAGAGAAGGAAATAAAAGCACATACGCATTTTCAGACCAGTGTCTGATGTATGTGCAGGACATACATGCACACCATCTAGTAATCTTTCCAGAATAAACACAGGAACAGAGAGGCATCCTTGGGTAATGGGTGTGCTTTATTAAGAGTTCTCCTCTTTCTCGGAGAGCAGCATGCAGAATTTATTTAGCTGAGGTAGGCTCCCATAATAAAGTGAGTGAGAGCACAATCCTATAGAATCTTAAGGGAGGGCTGTTTCTTTCCTTGGCCTCCGGTGTCCAGCATCAAGACCTTACTATAATATGTGTGTGCTCTCACTGAGTTCTCAGGGAACAGTAGATGATTTGCTTGATGGCTAAGTCATGAAGTAATTTCTGGCTATCCTGGATCCTTCCTTTCTGTTTACATTTGATATTAGTTTATCTGCATAGAACAAGTATCTATTCTGTGCTACACCACAGGCTAAGACCTGTTCACATAAATAGCACAATCTCGAGGTCCTGCTCATCCTGACTAGTTAAATTCATTTAATTCTGCAATTTAATATTATCAGACCATATGCTGCTGTATCAAATCAGGCTTCTCCATGTATCTTCACATGGCACAAAAGTGTGATAATACAATTTTTATGTGCTGAGTCAAGTAGATGGTCAATAATGTATCTCTTGAGACCCGGCGGTATAGCTCAGTGGACTAAGTACTTGCTTAGGTAAACGCAGCGGCCAGGGTTCAATTCCTGGTTCTGCATGCTGCGCCGGCCCCGCCTTCGGGTGAGCAGAGCCGGCTATGGAGTCCGGGCGTGGTGGCGCGCGCCTGTAATCCCAGCCCTAGCGAGGCAGGAAGAGGAGGATCACTGTGAATGTGAGCTGCATAGTGAGACCCTGTCAAAAAAAAAAAAAAAAAAAAAACCCTAAAAAAAGTAATGTATCTCTTGAATGGGACAAAGGAGTTAGTAGAGGTCATGTTAATATAAGTGGTATTTTATAGTATTTTAATTGTCCTATTCAATATTCTTTGAAATAAAACTCTCCCTTCCCCTGAAAACGGTAGATAAAGCAATGTGGGCCATAAATATATCATGAAAACTTTCATTATTGTTATGTAAATTATAAGAAATTGACATTACTGTGTTCATAAATTACAAGGAAGAACAGTTGGGCATTTGTTCATGAATTAAAAAGAAGAACAATGTGGTATTTATCCACACCATGCCCAGCCACTATGTGCCACGTATACCATGTACATCGGTGAGCTGGTGTTGAAACAGATAATGCCTCACCACAGGAAAGGGCTGCTTCACGTCTGTGAGTCATTGAAGAAGAAAGCATCCAAAACACTCCGTAATTTCATATTAGCAAGAAATAATCTTAAGGAAAAATTATGAGACAGAGAGTAAGATAGGAATTCAGAGATAATACTGAAAACATTTAGCTTGTACCAGGTGTCCTATTTTAATCACTACGAGGCAATGTCAAGGAATGAGGAATGAAGAGTCTCTTTGACCTTGAAAATTTTTTAGAATATTATGTTCACAGCAAAGAAAAGCTCCAAAACATGCAGGGGGTGGGGAAGGAGAGTGGATGAAGAGGGAAATGTGGGAGGCACAGGAGCCAAGGGGTGAAAAACACTTTTTGGCAGGTGCAAAAATTTGGATACCAGTCAAAGTGTAATAGATTATTGGAGGCTATTGAGCAGGTGAGGTAATGACAAAATCTGATTTACCTTTCAAAGTAAATCTTTATCTGGCTTTTGGCTGATATAAAGTGAGAGTGAATTAGAAGATGTTCTCCAGTTTTTTGCACAAATAAAGTATATTTTGAAAGTCCACGGATTCTAAAAATCTTTGAAATCAATTTCAATAATTAATTTTCTATAGTTACTCTTAAAAACAAACAAGCAAAGATTATAGAAGTAATATAAGAATAATATTTTAACAATAAATATCAGACTTATTGTTTAAGGTCAGACTAGCCTTCAAATGAAATTTAACTTATTCTCTGCCTCATGGTGTGACTTTGGATGTTATTTGTAATACTGAAGAATTCATTACTTAAATTAGAATACTAATTAGCTTTTTACATGTTTCTGTGTGGATTATAATTTACATTTAGCAAATAATCCATAAATATTATTTATCATTATCATATGTACCCAGATATGGTGGACAATAAGAAAAGAAATAACAAAACACGATGAACTTAATTTTATCAATGATTGTTGATAACACCCAGAAACCCACACTTCCCAATTAATTAACCCAGAAGAGGATAAAGAGTTACAGAAAGTGTGCACAGTAACCTGTGAATAACCAGGCCAGGATGCAGTGAGAAAACAACCATACAATTATCAATACGTAAAATTTTCCAGTGGATACTTCCTGCATTTAAAAAAAAAAAAAAAAGAAAGAAAAAATATTTTATCCTTTTGTTTCCAGAAGAAGCATTTAAAAGCATTAAAATCATCTTTCTCACTCTTGCAACAGATTAATGAATCCTTTTATCAGGTAATTAAAGGTAGTTAAAATCCAAAATCACTTTCTGGTGAATTAACCATTTAATAGAGGTAAAACTGTTTAGTTCTGCATTGATTATCCAGTTAATCACCTTTATTTTACAGTTTATTTTCACATGTTGATGCCAACTCATGCTTGCTCTCCATAATCTTGTTGTCTTTTGTTCTCTGTTGCGTGTAAGTTCAATGCTACCATGGTATGTTTCTGTAACTGTTCTTTTCCTTGTCGTTGATTTTTGCTTGTGGATCTTATCATGCTTCTCTTCCCTGTGTTCATTTGTTTTCTGTTTCTTGCTCATAACCCTGATGGCATAGTCTTGTTTATTAGAATATTATGTTCACAGCTAAATTATTGATGCAGAAGTAAATATCAAACAGGAGAGAGAAGAGACAGAGAAAAGAAGGACAAAAAACAAGAAGGGAAGGAAGTCTTCAACAGAGAATGTGCTGTAATCAGTAGAACAATTAGCGAACATTTGCAATAGCTTTTCCATTTCAGATATGGTATGGGATAAGTAGAAGAAAACAAAGCAAGTGAGATCAGACACCCAACAGATATTTGAGGATGAATAAATTTTTCAGTATGCTTCATCTTAAGCATCATCAAAGAATATTAGTTAATTCGCAAGTGTATCTTCCAAGTTTCCCCACATAGATTATAAGTAGTGTCATAAATAAAGGCATATTTTTATTATTTATGTGTGTCTATTACTCATAATTAAAAAAATAAATTCATAGTGGTATGATATTTTAAGGCCATATCTATTTGGCTCATTATATATGCAATAGTATCCAAACAAACATGATTAGTGGATGGTCAGATAAGTATTTCCTGAGGTTTCTAAGATTAATGTTTTAGAAAGAGTTTCATAAAAACATCTGCTTATAAGCCGGGCGTGGTGGCGCAGGCCTGTAATCCCAGCACTTGGGAGGCTGAGGCAGGAGGATTGTTGTGAGTTCGAGACCAGCCTGAGCTACAAAGTGAGCTTAAGGCCAGCCTGAACTGCATAGTGAGACCCTGTCTCAAAAAAGACAAAAAAAAAAAAAAAAAAAAAAAAAATCTGCTTATAAATGGCATTATTATAAAATGATATGAGCAGATACATTTGTTTAACTTTATTTTCACATAGCTTTTGGACCTGGGAATTGAACTCAGGAATTTACACTTGCCAGGCAGGCCCTGGCCCTGCATTCTTTTGATACTGGTCACAATTGTGTAGCAAAGGCCATTTTGAAATGTATATCAAACAAAACAGAATTTTAATTTTTGCATCTTAATGAATTCATTGATTTCCATTAGGTATTTATGAATTGAACAGTATTCTAACTACAGAACAGAAGGCCTTCCACAAGGCGTAGAAGTGGTGACTAGCTTTTATAAAACAATAGAAGTAGGACCCAAGGAACAGTATTGTGCAAAGTACTAATTAATTGTTTTTAGGTTACATCAGGTCATTTTCTACATATGGGTTAGGGAGAAATTTCTCCCAAAGTTGTTTTCAGTGTTACAGATCATGCCAGCCTTGGAAATTTCAATACCCAGTAGTAAATGAAAATAAGAGACAAGAAAAAATGTAATAGGACTGTCCTGCTACGGTGCTATATATGGTTAGATTTCTAAATTTCTGTGTAAAAATATGTAATTGTTTATTCATTTTTAAAATTTTTTCTTCTCATTCTGTAGGGATTTAAAGTTTAACATATCAGTACTAGATGGAAAATACCTATTCCATGCTAAGTCTAAGATGTGTTATTCAGTCACATAGTGAGGTTAAGCTCACCTGCCTGTTATAGAGTAATAATATCATTAAGCTTCTCTTCTGGAGTGTTAACAACCTAAGTTTACAGAACAAAAATTAGAAAAAAAGAAGGGCTGCAAGGACAGCCAATATTTTTGCCCTAACCCTTCAAGGACAGTTAGGACTCAGGACATAGAAGAAGCTGTACTATAACATCCTAGTTGTGTTTCAAAATTTGTGGTCAAGACTATGAGGTCACAGAGAAAAATGATCAATTATGTAGAGTGTGCCTCAGGAGAGTTACACAGAGAGAAAATTCCTCAGGCTTTCACAGAGAGCAAGTTGGTCAAGCAATGGCCGTGAGTCATCCACATGGCTGACACTGGCATAGGATCTACAAAATGTGGTACAGGGTTTCAAGATAAATCCTGCAGGGATTTGACTGACCTTGTCAGATCGAAGTTACATTTGTTGTTATATAGGTCTTTATCTTGGTCTGAACCATCCAGCAGAAAAATATAAAAATGAGGTATAAATAGTAAAGCCATATTAATATACTGAGCTGTAAAAGGCTCAAGTCAATAACTTTTGACATTGCCAGTCCTAGGGATAACACATTTCTATTTTGCACTACTCGAGTATTTTGGATTATTTTGTTGTATTCATGCACCTACAATATTTAAATGGCAATGGAATACCTATGTCTGACAAAACTAACCAAAAAATTGGGATAAAATGAAGGACCATTTTGTATTTGTATATACAAAATAGATAGAATAGATATACAACTATTTTCTCTTAATTCGATGAGAAGAAAGATTTGTACTAATAGTGTTTGGACAAGATATCACATTTTCATCTTGTACTATGAATAACCACTATGAAGACAACAATATACAATGTATTAATTACTGAAACTGTCCTACTAGTAGGTTTTGATACTATCTCATTGTTAATTGTTTCTCAGTAAAATTAGTAGAAAAAAAATTCAATACCCAGGCTACAAAGAGAACACTATCTAGTTCAGAAAATATTGTTTATAAATATTTTTTTCAGTTAAAAATAATTGTAACTAATAAAAGAATTACAAGACAAAATGTAGGGAATCTGTAGAGATTATGTGAGGGGAATGCAAATCCACAGGTATATTCATTTAAATGAAATAAAACTATATAGTTACTGGTATGAGTGATCAATACATACCACAAAGTGGAAATAGCTCTTAATGAAATGTGGCCTATATTTTCTTCCGCAAGGCAAACTGGCAGATATTCTACACTCTGAAAAATGAACTAAACTGGAGTTATCCTGCTTGTTTAGATCAGGGAAAGTGATGCAAATCTCTTCATGGGTCTGTGTTGTTAGGCAGTGAAGACCAGGATGACTGAAAGACCCGAATCAATCATGCTGTGACCCACTGGAATTGTGCTTCCCAGATCACAGAAAGGGCCCAGTTGATCTCATCGAAGGGCTTCGCTGCAGAAGGAGACTGAATTGTGCAGCAAACTCAGGATGCCTAGCTTCCTCTCCCCATGGAGAGATTTACATCACAAAAACACCCTCTTTGCTGGCCTTGTCACTGTTCCTCTTGCTGGTGTCAGCAGATACAATATAGGCTGAATGTCTCTGAACAATAAACTTCTGATTTATTTATTTATTTTTTGCTTGGATTTTGTGATGCCTTAGATTAAAAATAAAAGTGAACTCATGTTTAAATAAAATAAATTAAAAATTATTTTAAACTTTTAACTTAGCTTATGAGGTTGAATTTTGGAGATAGACCTACGAATCCTGTTCTTTATCTACTCTTATCTATTCAATTACATAGAAATGAATAAAGTTAAGTCACTAAAGTTTATTTCTTAAAAGGTTAACCTTATTCTATTTCAAAAGCTTTAGACCTATTACCTGATTTAGCAATAGTTTCTCATTTGTAGCAAAACAAATAGGTTTACAAGCCATTGCTCCTAACCTGTGAATAAAGTATTATTTCATTATGCTTTTAGCACTTACCCCTCATATTTGAAGTAAATATTCTGCAGAATAATGTTTTCCTTAGCATATACCTCTACCCCTTGACCATTCATTTCTGATGTTATATATTCTGGAAGAAAATTCAAATGTATCCCACTGCAAGGATAGGAGAGAAAATGATCAATTACAGAAAAGAACAAGCAGTGGCTGAGATGCACGGTCACTGTAATTTACTAGTGATTACCTTGAAAATGAATATGTGACTACTTGACAAGTGATTTCCAAAAGTTGCATTTTTCTAAATGTCAAGGAATTTTTCTCCTTAAGAGTCAACTGGCAGTTGGTCTTTGCTATCCTATTTCAACTAAAGTACATGTTTCATTTGACAATGTTTGTTTATCAAAGCAAGTTGAGTGTTCCATTAAAACCCTTTGCTGTGCATTTTTATTTAAGTGAGGCTTCTACCATTTGTTTTCAGTGTGTTTGCTTTTGTGGTAGAAAGTGTGAGAATAAGGGCTTTTTCATTTCTGTATGCACATAAAGTAAGGAGGGTTCCTTATGTAACATAATTAGTTATTGCAGCACTAGGCAGGAGGTAAAAGCCAAACAACTGTAGGTACACTGTGCTTCATTCCAGTGAAAGGATTATATAACTTTCAAAAAGCTGATATAGTATGATACAGAACAGGCTGTCCTATAACAGCAGAAAGACTTGGACTCGTACAAGAGAAAAAAGACAGCTGCATAATAAGAGCTTTGAATACTAAGGAAAACAAGTGTATACAACATTCACCCTTCTTCAGTATCAATATATTGCAAGACCACTTTCTGTGGCTTTTTTCCATCAGTTGAAGATTAGATCTTCTGTCACCAGAATAAGCACATTTGAAGTCCATTCCTAAATCACATACAAGTAACTCTTAGTGAGACTGTCGAGAGTTGTTTCAAAATAAAGCCTAATGAAGACCAGAGTACTCAAAGATTAGAGTAAGAGTAGAAAACGCATAAAAAAAAAAAAAAAAAAAAAAAAAAAAAAAAAAAAAAAAAAAAAAAAAAAAAAAAAAAAAAAAAAAAAAAAAAAAAAAAAAAAAAAAAAAAAAAAAAAAAAAAAAAAAAAAAAAAAAAAAAAAGAACTAGTGGTGAGGCCGTGCTGGCACAGAAAGAAGCTCAAAGCTGATGCAAGTGCTGAAGCAGACTCTTTCATGAAAAAAAGGGAATCAGAAGCAGTTTTTCTTCTTTCCTTTAATTTACACAAAACTCCCTGGAATATTTTGTATACGAGTGAGTCACTCTGAGCTAGCAAGATAGTTCAGCAGCCTGCATGCCTGCTTAGGCAAGTGAAGGTTGAGGTTGAATTTTGGAGATATACCTACAAATGCTAGATTTAGCAAAGTCTCTTGTTTTTCTTTGATTTACTGCTATGGTTTGTGTCTAGTTGTTCCCCCAAAGCCTAATGCAGTCATGGGGTGGGGACTTCTAGAGTCTGAGATTAACTCACGATCTACTGGGATTATGGGTTTTAGTATTACTGGGATTATGGGTGTGAGTACTACACCCCAGCCTGGGGCAGAGAGCCTGAACATAAGAGTAGAGAGAAGATATTCTGCAGTGATTGCTCTTTGTTGTTGCTGCTGTGCAGATGCCATGAACTGCTGCTCTCTGCCCTGTGCCCATCTGCCATGGAGCCAGCTGAATATGGATTGAAACCTCCAGTAACTGTGAGCTAAAGAAACCTTTCCTTCCTTCATTTAGGGTGTTGGGTATTTGTCCCAGCAGTGAGAGAAGAGTAACTAAGACACTCACCCTTGCCTAATCAGTTACATGCTGGCACTGGGTTCGAACCCTGGCACCACATGACACAACAATCCTGCTCCTAGTGCACTGAGCCAGGTGACTGAGATAGGGGCATGGTGGTGCCTGTAATCCCAGCATGAGGGAGGTTGAAAACAGGGGAATCACTAGGAGTCTGAGCTGCATAGCAAGACCCCATACCAAATACATTTTTTAAAACAGTGGGTCATTCTATTTCTCTCTCCCTTTTTCTCCACAAAGCTTGGACACAACACTTTGAAACTGTTCCAAAACTGTTCACTGCTATATGCCATGTACAAGAATACTCCTCATTCAGTTTGATCATGAACTAATCTCTATTCTGAAGGGATCAACACGTGCACAATAATTAAGTTAACATGAAGCAATAATCATAAAGTAATAGTTGGATATTCCAATGCAAACAAATCTTAATTTTTCTGGGTCTAGTCAGTTTCTCCACTCATTCCTTATCAAAAATGAAGTTCTGCCCAGCACTCATGCATGTGGATTGTTTGGTAAAGGCTTCCAGGGTTTCATATTTTATTATTACTCTATTAATATGAATCAAACTTTGCAGTGAAAAATCATTATCTAAGTGTGATACTCTTTTTACAAGTGGGCATCTATAGTGTATAACAAAACAACTTTACAGTCTGAAACCTCAATGGCTTTGCAATTAAAGAAAAATATTTGCATGGTATTGGGAAGGAAGAAATGCAAGTTTGCTTGGGACCAAACACTATTTTATTTATCCAGAAAAATCTTTAAATTGACTATCCATAAATTGCTTAAATTATTTTAATTACTTAGAACAGTAGTGATTTTTTTTTTACAAAGATGATAAGTAATTTCTTCCATAAATAGAAACAACCTGAAGCCATTAACTTTATGGCAGTAAGCAGGATACAATGTGGATTTCTAGAAGGAGATGTCAATTATTTCATAAGAAATGAATATGTGACAACAATTTATAATCAGATATACAGTGCATTGGTTTAATTATAAATGAAAACAAGAAACAAAGAAAATCTCAGTGAATTCTTTAGTATTTTTTTAGCATTATTCTTCATGAAGTGGTGACAATTCATCTTGTTGGACAGTAGGGATAATTACATTATATCATGTATGTGTACTACCCACTATAAAACAGATTTTTTTAACAAGCACAATTTTATATTTTTCTTTCACAAAGCATGCTTATACCCCCTTAAGTAATTCAGAATCTCCCTAAACAAATAGAAATATTGTATATTATTCTTAGTTTTCTGTTGTGATCTCTTTCTGTACTCCTTACAAAGTTCAATCTTTTTGTATCAGATATATAACAAAGCAAACATTCATGAAGAGGGATGTGCAAGCAATATTCTAAAAAGTTAAATAATTTCTTATTCAAAAACATCTATTACTGATTCATTTCAAAGATGAGGGAAACAGAGCAAAGTGCAAAAATTGTTCTGAACCATTTTCTGGGAAAGCAACTCAGGCGTAAAAGCGCTAGTCTCCCCTTTTTAATCACAACTGTACATTTTGCTTCTCATCATCTTCCCAACTTTCCTGATTACTTATTTCAAACATTTGCATAGCACCATATTATTAAAATGGTATTTCTCTCTTTAAGTGATACATCTGTAAGAATCCCAGGAACCAGTACCACTCCAGAAATGACACTGATTATGACTGAGAATTAAACAATGTTAAATGGAGCTTGAATATTTTCTAAGTATTGGTATACACATCTTTATCTTCCATTGGTATACACATCTTTATCTTCAAAGCCTGAGTGGGGCTTTGCTTTTCCTTAACGCACAGAACATTTCTATAACAAAGCAGTTAATGCAATGAAATAACATTAATTTAATGTTTTCAAACCATTTTCTGTGTAATCATAACTTCTTAGCTTTACTTGTAGCATTCCAATCAAAGGATAGGTAAGATATATAATTTCATTTGCACTGAAAACAATAAATTCTAGACATAAGAATTGTTTGTATCTGAAATGCTCAGCATGAAAGAACAGGTATAAACATGCAGTGAGTCAGTATGGTTTTTACTTTTCTAATAGTCTTATATAAAATAGACATGGAATGAATTGGCATATTTCACTTAGATTGATGCTTTAATGCATTTTTCCCAGATTTTTAGTATTGAGAAAGTCTTATGCTGTCAAATTATACAATTTGTCCTTTGAAATCCATATGGAGGTATTGACTCATAGCCACATGAGCAATGATTCTAAATGCAGCAAGTATTAAATACCTTCAGTAGGGAAATGAAAGCAAAACTTTATTTTTTTCATAATACTTTTTGGCTAGTATAAGAATTCATGGAGATAATGAGAAATAAATTCTTTCTCTATTAAAAGCTATGTTTATTTAATCTATTTTATGTGACTCCAGTGCCCAGTACATTGGAGTCACTCAATATCATTGATATTTGAATTAGAATTTTAAAAGACTCCATAAATTTTTGTGTGCATCTTCATTCTTTCTATTATTATTCACAATTGGAAGCCCAGTGAATATATTTATCTCTGAAATATGAACATGTGACACAACTTTACCTGTAATGTAACAAGTTTGAGCAGTGCACGTTGAACATAGAATAATTGTGCCTGTGCCTGAATGTATTTTATGGTTCTACTGCAATTGCCCCTTTGTTGTTGGTTTGGTTTTGTTTTTCTTAATGAATTGAGTGTCACTAATATATTTATGAAACAGCAAAAACAAACATCAGGATACCTAGTTTTCAAAAGTAATTAGGTTTATCCTGAAGTTATAAATATAGAAGATTAAGTCTAAACTGAGATCTTCCAAGTGGTCATATCCATAAGTTTAAAAAAAAAAAAGTATTCCTTTGTCCTGGAAAACTAATCTCTAATTGTTTTATGATCAAGTATGAGGTTTCTGGAGACTATATTTATACTCAGGTTTCCTAATTACTATCCCTAAGCTCTTCTGTAAGTCTTCCCGCTTATATTAATTAATGCACATGTCTTAGTGTCCCTAGTAAACTCCTTGTCCTGGACTATACTCAGAAACCTTCTTCCCTGATCAAGTGATCATCCCCGCTTGCCTAGAATCTTGTAATATTTTTTGCTTCCCACCACACCCACGGAGAGTCTGTTACTGACAAGGCAGTGGGGTGATGAAGAAACACGAAAAGACTTCTCACAGGCTCTCCCCTCAGAGCTTTGGGGAAGCACATGTCCCTGTAACATGGCATGCCTACCGTATCCACACAACTTATACCTTAGCCTTCAGCTTGTGTTATTCTTCCTATTTGCTCCCTCACTGCAAGTACAGTGTGTCATTAGATGTACTCTTTCCATAGATGTCTTCAGGGCTTATTATTTCCCTTCTTGACACTTTTGTCAACTCACCAAAGTGTATACTACCACTACACTTTCTTACCTGTCATTTGTAGAACTCACATATACATGCATGCAATGTTTTTGTTTTTTTGTTCTTTTTTGTTGTTGTTGGTTTTTTTGTTTGTTTGTTTTTTAAATCAGGGATTGAACTCAGAATGTTGCTCTAGCCAGGCATGCACTCATGACACTGAGCTCTATCCACAGCCTTTGAGGTTTAGGCACTGTGGCATGGGACTATGGGACTATAGTCTCATTCTAGAAATTGAGATGAGAGGACTGCCTAAACCTAGAACTGCAAGATTAAAGAAGGAGGAGCCTGGGAGATAGCTCAGTAGAGTAAGCTCTTGCCTGGCAAGCACAGAGTCTTGAGTTCTTGCTACTTATTGTCCATTTACTGCTTCAATAACATTCATAATGAGAGATTTTAGTCTGTTTTATTTGCTGGCCTGAGATGTATGCCTATAACAAGTATATACACAGGAAATATTTATAAAATTAGTGAATAAAAAATCACTTCTATTCTTCCAAACTTTCTTGTGAAATGATTGGAGGATCATTTCTTCTTGTTGCCCATCTTGCAATCTTACCCCTGAATGATTTTGAATGTGAAATATTGCCTGTTTTTCCTGCTTCCATTTGCTTTCTTGAATCTGCAGAATGGCATCAGATGAGTTAGTACATATTTCAATACAATAACCATTTCCCTCCGAACAAATTCCTACATTCATCTTCCCTTCAGCTTCTTCAGAAATTCCTACATACATCTGAGTTAGACTCAACCACTTCTCTGATTGCTTCTCAACATAAAAAGTAGAATTACCAAAATAAAATGCAAGAAGCTGAGCCCAGGGTGCAGCACCATTACTTTGTAGTTTGTAGTTTTTTAAGGCCTTCCAACCCTCTTTTCTGCCCATGGATTGTCTTTCTATCTGCCGCATCTAGTCCATTCTAAGGATTAATACACATATTATGGTATAGGGAGTAGTTACACAAAAAATATTCATTCATTAAGAAATAAGGACTAAGGCAATTGTTTTACCCAAGCAAGATTTCCTTTTAGGACCAGCCAAATATCTCAGTGGATTAAAGTTCCTGTAAGCAGGTTCAGGGGCTGGGAGTTCAATCCCAGGGCCTGCAGTGCTGGCCCCACCCCAGGAGCTCTCTGAGAGGACAATTGAGATGGGGCATAGTGCGGTGTGCCTGTAATCCCAACTCTTGGGAAGCTGTAAATAAGCGGACTACTGAGTCCGAGCTAGTAGTAAGACCTTAACACCCTGTAGAAACTTCCCTGAAAATACAATACAAAACAAAACAAAAAAAGGATTTCCTGTTACTATAACCATATCTACCTAGATTGTCACAGTATTAATGATTTCCCTACGTACTGTACCAATGGAAGCATCAGTGTTTTTTTTTTTTTTTTTGTTTTTGTTTTTTGAAACATAGAGCCATTCTGCATGTTTACTTTGGACAATTTTATGCACCTTTATTATTTCGGCTTTATGACTTAGGACACTATCAAACCCATTTGATTGGGTCTTACTACTCACCAAATTTAAAGGCTCAGTATATCTTTTCAGTTCTTTATACTGTATGCCCTTTGCATCTTGGTCTTGGCTTTCATTGCAAAACACATGAAGTCTTCCTTGACTGAAGTTTTGCACAAATTGTTATTTTAATGTCAATTCTGAGAATAAAATGAGGAATGCAATTGGATTGAATTTAATCTATATAACAGAATCATACTACATATTTAAATTACAAAATATAGACAGATTTTGTACCATGTGCTACCAATAATATTTTTTAATCTATTTTATTTTTAAACAGACAAAAACACTAATTGTTCCTTTCAACAAACCATTACAAATTAGTATTAAAATTATCTTAGCTATCTATTGTGTATGTATATGTATTTTATTTTCCACTTTTTTTCTCTTTTCCTTCATCCTGGTTGTTCTTTCTTTTGAGTAGTTTCTTTCCTTTTCACTGTATCTACTGTACCTTTGGGTCTTATTTAATTTTTCAGTTTCTTACAGTAGAAAAGCAATATGACATTTATATATGCAAGTCAGATTTATTTCACTTGAGCATGATCTCTAATTGTATTCACTAACCTATAAAAGCCTCAAGTTGATCTTTCTTAGGAGCTCCTCCTCCATTGTTTAAAAATACTACTTTTTAATCAATTCCTTAGTTGATGAACTTTGGGTTGTTTCCAAAATTGATATTGACAAATAGGGCTGCTTCCTTCTAGTCTTTCCCAGCAATTCTAGTTTTAATGAGAAGCTTTTGGAATAGAGATTACCCATTTTAATTAAAGTTTCTTGTGGCTTACATGCAGACATATTTCTTGATAAATAATCTATAATTTTAATTACTTAAACTCCCACAACATCTTACATTACCTTACTGCATGAGAAAACTGTGGAATACAGGATAATAGAGATTACATATCAAAATATATACAATGATTGTTCTTATTCATATTATAAAAAGTTTTCATTGTCTTATTAAAATGTTATGTATTTGTAAGTGACCAGTTTCTAATTATGTGTTACATTTATCTCCAATATTGATGAATGTGTCCACAGAAGCAGGTAAGATTCATTTAAACTCTACAAAACTCATTATTATTATTTTTAAAATCAAACTTAAGTAAAAAAATTAAGGACCAGGGAAATAGCTCAGTAGAGTAAGCCTTTACCAGGCAATCTCAAAGTCCTGAGTTCAATCCCAGGTACCGCAAACAAAACAAAATAATAATAATGATAATAATAAGTCGTATTAAGGTTAACTGTACCAGATGCAGCACTGTGGAAAAATCATTTTAGTAATCCAAAGTGAAGCACATGATTGATTTATGAAATCAGCCTAACAAATCATATCAGAAAGTTTCATAAATAGACAATAAAATCAAAGAAAACGTAGAATGTAAAAGGTTGAAATCTCTCAACATATAGTGGGACAATTTTGTACCTTCTATGCATTGTTTCACCATTATTCCACAGAGGACTTCTTTGCATGATGCCTTCTGGGCCAAGTAAAAATCCACAGCCCCCTATGTTGGAAGAGACTGTTTTTATTTTCTCTGTTCCTGCCCACCACTAATAGTAGGCAGTGACTTTGTGCACAGGTAAGACCTGTAGCAGGTATGTGCATGAGATCTCTGAAACTGAAAGAATTATGGGAAACACAAAGCAAGAACAGCAACAATGAAAGAATATTTCCAGCTTTGGAAGCTTGAGCAGTTCCGTGGTGGCTCTCAGAAGATGACAGCCATGCTAGGCATGGCATTCCACCTAGTTCTTGCCTTTTCTTGATGGTAATAGTACTTTCACCTGTCTGGCATCCCTTGAATTCTGTCATCATTTTACAAGCCTAATTCTTCAGTCCCATGTGTTTTACTAGCTGGTGATATAACTTCAAGGATTGCCTTTTCTGATGTCGTTATCCTGGAAAGTTGCTGTCACATGCAATGCAAAAGACTTTGGAGGGAACATCATTCCATTCTGATGTTTAAATTTAAATATCCATACAACATTGTGCTTGGCTTCCTACATTCTTAAAACACTTGAACGTACGTCACCCACCTTTTTCAAGTCATGAAAATGTGTCAAAATCTAATCATTGTAATCATATTTTCTTAATATTTATTTGCAGAATTTTTGAAAAATGAGAGAATCTGTAACTGTTTGGATTATTCCACACACACTAAAGTGTTGTGCTACTCATTACTTCATGGTAGTCTTCATTAACCATAGAGGTACAGAAGGTGATTTACTTAATAGCATCTTTATCATGTTAATATTAGCTATGTCAGTAGTCCTGAGCCACTGAATTTAATGTAATTAAAGAACATAAAATTTCTTATGGAAAGTTACAAATCCAAAATAGGAATATAGTTTTCTAATCATATGTCGGTCTTTAAACTCTAAATTCTGAAGTGTATTGTTTGTAATATTGCCCACAAAATTCTAAATTGTATTCCTATATGTCTGAGAGTTAACATATTGAAATTATTAAAGATGTTTATGTTACATATTTAAATTAAAATAATACATAATTATATATTAATTCCTCTCTTCCTCATTCATTTCCTGAAAACTCATGATGTTCATTTCCTCAAAAAGCAAAGTCAATGTCCAATGGTAGGGTATACTATTTTCTATGTCCCTATATTCACTTCCAAGCAGACTCCTCTAGAGTTCCGTCAAGCAGAAGATCTGTCTTGTAGGTTTCTGTTTCTATTTAAATCGATTGAATGTGCAAGTTCTTTGTAAGCAAATGCAGATTTAATCATTAGTTCCCAAGCTAAAAATCAAAGAGAGATTTGACTTTTACCACAAATATATGAAAGAATATTTGATTATGCAGATTCCCAAATCAGGTTATAAGGATCACATTTGTGTGTATGTTTTGTTTCTTCAAATGTACGTAGTAAGGCACCTTTCTGAGTTATCCACTCTGATACACACTCAGAAGAGATTATTAAAACTTCTTGAAGAGTACACTGAAAAACCAATTGAAAGAACTCATAACTAGGAGTAAGATGTTACATAATTTGTTTCTCCATCTCTCCTCATAACTTAGAAGTGAGATCAAAGATTTCTAGAGAATGAATTATTTCCTGAATTAGTACCTTTTGCAAGTTTGTCTTCTAAGTAGGAGAATATGACAGAGCAAACTGGAGCAAACATATGAGACTGAAAAAAACACTATCTTGCATATTTTCTGTTTGTAAAATTAGTGAGTGTCTCAATTCTTGGGCAAATCTGGGTTTTGCTGAGAAATTCCAAGAGTGTCTGTGGATTAATTTGGGTTTATAAAGCGATAACTTCATAGGGAAAGTTCAAAATCTTCATTGGGGAAGCTCAAGACATGAGCTTTTGCTAGTAGCTAAGAACAGTAGGTTACACCTGATTTTCAAAGGACTAATATTATATTACATTATTCAATACTGATAACGCCATGTAGTTAAGGATACTTCAGTTGCATATAACTACATATGAATGTTAAATATTTTCAACAACCAACAAGATAGCTATTTTTTAGCAACTCCAATATGGCATATAAGTTTTATTTATAGGTAGGAATCCTACAAGTTCTTATAATTATTTTAATTCTAGAATCAGTAAGGCTATCTTAAAATTATGCTCTCTAAATTAGACTCGCATTCTGCAAAATCACATTCACACTCCTCTACCACTTAATAATGTGTAACTTGACAAAGTGTAAATTTTTATAAGCTCTAAATTTTGCCTTTCTACATAGAGAGTAGAATATAGTAGACCTATACTTTTTAGGTTGCTATACGAATTAAGTATGAAGTGCTTATAATACTTCCTGGGGAATCACTTCCAAGAGTCACCATCTTAATAACATTAATATTATATGCATGAGATTTATACTTTTCATTATTTTATAAAATTAGATCTTAAACCAATTTTTCTGCTTTCCATGCTAATGCACTTAATTCATCTAAAAATATATTTACTAAAAGCTCCTCTTCATTCACTGGATGAGTCAAGTAAGGACAAATTAATAATAAAATAATGATTAAAATGATTTCCAAAGGTATAACACACATGAGAGTTTTTATATGTCTGAATTTGGATTGCTTTTACATACTAATTTCCAATATGTCTCCTCTTCTCCTTAACCCTTTTCAGTAATTCAGCTAAGCCTATTCATCTTCCTATATTATGGTCCCTTCATTAATCTATAAATGACAAAAAGTTATGCTATTCTAGATAGAAAGAAATTAGGGGCCTATACTGCACATCTTTAAAAGAAGAAATTTCAGTGCTAAATTTCTTTTTAAAATGTAATGTGAGTTACCAAACTATAATTATTGAATCAATAAAATGATCTCTGTTCTCATAGTTAAATGGATAAAGTACCCATTGGGCTTAATTTGTAGAAATTTACATTCCCTTGTTGAAAATTTATTTTGTGTGTTTGGAACTGTGTAATCTTCAACAATGCGAATACTTGCACTTACACAAAAATTTGAAGAATAATTGTTATATTTGCATGTACATCTTCAATATAAATTTTTAAATCAATGCAAAAATTATATAAAATTCAAATAATGGGAATCATGAGACAAATTTAAATAATACAAAATAAAACAATTTCTGAAATGGATGATCAAAACACATATTACTGTGAGATATAGTTTGTGAAAGCCACCAAGATAACCAAAACAATGGGGAAATAGAATCAGCTCTTAGAAATCTGAAATCAGTTTCAGATGAGTCTGGTCATCTTTCTCCAGTCACTAAAATATATAAATTTGGGGAAGGGGAGATCTATCAGTAGAATAAGTGCTTGCCTGGCAAGTGCAAGGGCCTGAGTTCAATCCGTGGTTACACACACACACACACACATTACACACACATACACACATACACTATATATATGTATATATCATAGCTACATGTCTAAAACTAGTGGTGCAACAAATTACATAGTCAGTAGATAACTACCTCATTATTCATGGTCAGTAATTTATTATATAAATCTATATTGTTAAGTCTCTTCAAAGCCTAAGTAATAAAAGAAGTGGAGAAAGTTCCATTCTTTCTTTTTTTTAGGGGATACAAATGAAGGGCCATTTTGTATCTGTATATTCAGAATAGTTAGGCTAGATATGTAGTTACTTTCTCTTCATGCAATGAGAAGAAAGAGTTGTTTTAATAGTGTTTGTGGACAGGATATCATGTCTGCATCTTGTACTATGAATAACCACTATGAAAACAACAATATGCAGTGCATTAATTATTGAAACTGTCCTGCTAATTGGGTTTGAAACTGTCTCATTGCTATTTGCTTCTCAATAAAATTAATAAAGAAAAGAGGTGGAACTAAACGAAAAATTAACAGTAAAAAGTTTAAAGAGACTCCATGCTAAGCTTTTCTTTGTTTCTGGAACAACTCTATTAAAATTCTAAATGATCATATAATTATCAGACTGTAGCACTTAGATCCACTACTATCTTCTTAGGACAACTACTATGTTTCTACTTGAAAAATTTAAAAATGAAATAACTGCTAATAGCCAATACTACTGTAAATTGTCTATGGTTAACAATAGTTAATTGAATATTTCCAAATATCCAGTTAAGAGGACTTTGAAAGTTCAAAAATGAATATCTTAAATTTCTTAACTATTTTGATCTTACAATTACACATTGTATATGCTATGTGAAATATTACATTTTACACCAAAATGTGCACTACTAAGTTAATTAAACCTACAAAAATGTATTTAAACATAATATGAAATGAGGGCAGGGGATTTGGCTCAGCAGCATAAATGCCTGCATGACAAGTTCAAAAGTCTCAATTTTTGTGCATGGTGTCACAAACAAAAACATGAAAAAAAAAATACTACGAAAAGTGTAATCAATTCCAAACCATACAATTTTCAGTTGCTGTTCACTTAATACACAGTTCTCCCAACTTTTAATTTTCACCAAAATTTAACCATACTTTCAATTGGGTTAATATTAATATCTGAAAATATACAGATATTCACATATGAAAATAGATAATAAAATATTAACATTCTCTTGAATAATTGTCTAAATATAAGTTTTACAACAGTCAGTATAAATATCATATGCATAATTACAAATTCGGTTACTTTAGGCAGGGTAAATATCTAAAATTGTCTAAGCATGATTGCATAGATTTATAATTCCAGTACTCTAGGAGGCTGAGACAGGAAGATTGCAAGTGTGAGACCAGGCCAACAGATTAGAAAATTATTTACTATGCAGTTCAGGCTGGTGTTGAACTATGTAATCCAGGATAGTCTAAACTCTTAACAATCCTCTTCCCTCAGGAGCTGAGATTACTGGCGTGTACCATCATATTTTCTGTATTTATATTTAAAAACATTTATAAGGTTTTGCATATTCATCCAGATAATCATTTATATGCACTTCATCAAACATAATTTTGGTGTTTTGAGACAGGGTCTGACTTTGTAGTGCAGGTTGGCTTTGCCTTTATGGTGTACCCCAGCTGGCCTTAAACTTCAAACAATCTTCCAGGTTCAACCTCCGAAGTCCTGGCATTAAAGGCAGGTGCCACCATCCCAACTCACTTTCTCAGAATTTACCTAAGAGATCAATATGATCACAGTAAGAGTAGGTTATGATCTTTTCTTCATCATAGTTTTAATACTTAATGATAGAGCAGTTGGAAATATAAAAATAGGCTGTGGAAAGTTTGTGAACCTCTGAAATAGTTTCCAAATATTCTGTGTATGTCAGCATATTTCTGAGAATATTATCCATAGCTCCTAAGAGGATTGAAGTAAATTTTCTTAAAAAAATAGTGCTACATAAAAGTTATGCAGGAAAAATCAATTCATATACACAGATATTACATTTGAATGGAAAAATAATGTTTTACTGCCTTGAGTTCTGTGAGAAAATGAATATGTATCCATCCAAAGAAACAACATTGTAAATACACAGACTCCAAAATGTTGGTTGAACAAAAGACTGTTCATCAGCAGATAACAATTCCTGACTAATTTCGTTAGGCAGCACAGCCTGGACAGTCTTGAAAAGCTGGGATTGTTTTCTCTTAAGTATACTGCAGGGCAGATTTTACTCAGGAGAATCTGTGTTTACTGTTTCCAAGTCAATATCAATGTAATTGCAAAGGTCTTGGTTCTGTACCTTGGTTTTAGGATATCAGCAAAAAAAAATGGTGTTTCTGGTCAATAAAAAATATGAGCCCACTTCACTCATCTACTTTAATATAACAGTAATAATTAAAAACCAGATAACTATTAACAGAAAATTGACTGGTGTGTGCTGAGAAATGAAGCAGTTACCTGCTAAGTGTAGTGACAATACCTCCATGTTTTATAATATTTAAGGTGTTTATAGTGCAATGATTTAGTCAATAAGGATTTTACAGTTTTACTATCATGAGGATAGAGGGCTGTCATTTGCTGAAAGACTCTGTCAAGCTTAATGTTTTCTCTCAGACATCAAAAGGACACTTGACAATCCCATAAAATGTATTGTCATCAGAGTAACCTCTTGGAAAATTTAGTTCAACCTAGGAGATGTTTTGTACTGAGAGACACAGGACATCAGTTACTCATGTTTACTGCAGTGATGGATTTAGACTGGACATAGAAATGTAGCCTCTGTCCATGGCTCTTTCCATTATGGAATCTTCCCAGCTGTATCTTGGCCCATGCAAAGAGGATAGAAGCATTGATTTACTATTTTTTTAACCATTTAAAATTTTTACCATTTTAAATTTATTTTTAATAGGACAGTTTCAATAATTAATACATTATACATTGTTATCTTCTTAGTGGTTATCCATAGTAAAAGATGCAGACAGGATATCCTGTCCAAACACTATTACTGCAGATCTCTCTTCTCATAGAATCAAGCAGAAGTAGCTATGCATCCTAACTATTCCATATATACAAATACAAAATGGTCCTTCCTTTGAATCCCCATTTTTGGCTAGTCCTGTCACAGATTGGTATTCCATTGGTATCTGAACACTATAGGTGTGTGAGTCCACCAAAACAATCCAACACAGTCCAGCAGTTCATAATAGTAGTGGGTTATACGCAGAATTTTTGACTGCAGCCCTTTATAGCTCAGCATATTAACATGGCTTTACTTTATATACCTCATTTTGCTTTAAATTTTGTGGGAGAATTGAGCACCGCCAAAGCTACAGCACTTTTCTTGGATTCAGAGGATTTTTTGTGCTCTATCAAGCTAATCAGCCTCCCTATTATGCCATTCAGATGACTTCGCGATAACAAGGTCTGTGCTGTGTAAACTAGATAACATACTTCAAAGCAGACTGGCTTTCTGTAACACAGGCTTGGCAGCCAGCAATGGGAAGCAAATGCTGGCTGCCAGAAGCTTGATTTTCTTCCCCGCTAAATCCATGAAAGACAGAACTGAAGTAGCCAAAAAGGTTCACAGACATTAAGTCCTGGGTTAGGAGTTTAGTGTGTCAGGGAGGCCTGAGGGTCCGAAGCTGCGTGTATTATGACAGCTGCACAAGAAAGAGACAAGCTGAGGGAGACCAGGGCACCAACTCCATCCATTAAAGAAGTCTGCAAGTGGTAGTATTCACAACAGCTACCCAAATATGGCATTACCAAACATGCTGGCAATGGGAAATCAAGAAAGTGCAGGACCATAGCTTAGCATTGTCCTAGGCTACACAGTTATCATGCAAGACAAAGTATAAATAGCTCATGAACCTTTATGGAAAGTCCTAAACTTTCTTCAGAGCAATTGTTTATCAGGAAATAGTTTTGTAGTGAGTTTGCTTCCAAAATTGATGCTGTATTAACCATACAGCTAGGACTCTGGATTAATATCTTGAGCAACTGTTTTACCACCTGTCTCAACTGAGCTTTTGAAACACAAATTACAGTGTTTCATTAAATATTGTGATGTATGACCATTTTATCCATCTCTGTTTCATTTTACATAGGTGCTTCTAGAGCAAAAAGAGAATATTTTCCTTTTCTCTGATGTAGTGTCTGATGAAACAGTCTGATTTTACTGTCCCCAAGACAAAGTGGCATGCCTAAAACTAGCACAAATTCAAGGTTAGGATGGAATATTTAAGACCCAACTGAGAAGAGAGTGTCAAAAGGGATCAAGGCTCTTACCCATCAGAAGATTAAAAAAACAAAAATAAATACATCAGAGCACCATCTGAAAGCACAGATAATCCACAGCACTGAAGAGGCAGGGAGATGCTCTGGTGGCTGCTCATATAGTTCAGCGGCACAGTGTCTGACAGGCAAGGAAAGGGCAGTGTGAGAGCTTGATTCTAAGAAGGTTTTCCATTGGGACAGAAATAGAGCATGTTTTTTTCTTGGAGCTAGGAAAAGAAAAGGGAATGGTGTGTACTGTAATACTTTGGTTCATAAATACTGCTTTTTTGTAAGTTTCAGTTTTCAAACAAAACTGTTCTACAGCCTTTTATTTCTATTCACAAACTCCTCATCAAGGGACAAACATAACCATGGATGTGTTCCTCACACATGCATAGAAGTGGCCATCCTTCCCCAAATCATTTGTGAACTAAGGCATTACTGTTTTAAAAATCCACCCACCCATTTTTCTTGTGTGTCTGTGTGTGCTATTTATTCAGTCAAACAGTCCAGGGTGATAGAAAATTGCATGAAAAAACTAGTTAAGAAACACTTCATTATAGTGAAATGTTTAGAAAGCAATCACAGTGCTTAGAGCAGCCTAAAACAAGAACAAAAGGTCTTCATTTAACATTGTATTAGCAGACATACAGTGAACAGGGCCATGCAAAGATAACACTTTAAAGCATGTACTGACTAAATTTTGTATTGCATGCAGCAATATAAAATTTTTCTGACTCTAGTTGTCATCATATCTGAGCAATTTTACTTACATTCACATACTGCGCACTTGCTTTCTCAATCCTCAGCTTACTTCAAGCTAGCAGGCGCGTTCACTTCCACACCATCACTCATACTTCGCTCTACAGAAAATGGCATTTTTCTTTTCTTTTTTTTACATCTCTTTTCTATTCTATTCACACTTTTTCCTCTATACCTTGTGGTATTATCAATGGCAAATAGTTCTCTCAAGTTTCTAGATAAGATTAGAGCAGGAGCAGTGATATATGGCCATGAAATAAGTAAAGTCTGTTGTAAATTTATGAATGAGAATAAATAAAAATGAGTTAACACTTAAGAATATAAAAAAATGTGGACAAGTGGAAGAATGCAAATTGTTACTCAAGAGCACTGATTGTATAAATTTTGCTACATTTAAAATAAATTTTGAATACATATGAACACATATGATAAACAGTATGTTTAATTTTAAATCATGTACTGACTAAATAAGTCACAAACCAAGTCACTATATACATTTTCTGTTTTCATAAAATAGTGAAAAGGCCCTGATTACATTTTGATGTTAATAATAAGAAAATGCATTCACACATGGATTATAAGACTGTTAATCAACTAGCTTTTCATTCAGTCAAACAATTCAGGATTATAAAAAGTTACGTGAAAAAAATAGTTAAGAAACACTTCATTTTAATGAAATGTTTAGAAAGAAATCACAGTGCTTAGAGTAGTCTAAAATAAGAACAAATGGTCTTCATTTAATATTGTATTAGCAGAGATAGTGACAGGGCCATGCAAAGATAACACTTCATCAACGGGCTTAGAAGAAACTCGAGAGAAAGCGGCTGCTGAAGGAAGTCAATTCTCTAGTGCATGTTATAAGCATCATTGTACATTTATTTGAATATTCTTGATGTAACACAAACACTAAATGTGAACAAACTAAACCCTTACAGATCTCCAAAGTGACATATGCAAAAAACAAACACATCTATTACTCAATGATAGATGTCATGAGATTTTAATGATAAGAGGTAGAAATGCAAGAGAGAGAGACAGAAATAAAGAAAGATCTAGATTTTACTGAAAACTAGAAATGAAGAACATGCAATGAGTGCTACTTATAAATGATAAAGCTGTAATCAGGATATGCAAGGATAATAGATGAATTACCAAAACCTAATGTCAGGAAACCAAAAAGTCAACTTCAACTCACATTCTCCAAGATAAATTATGACAGGAAGAAAAATATGAAAAACAGCATAGACATAATTATTCATATCCACATTTCCTTTGTAGTTTTTCCTCTTTTTCCTTTGCCCAACTGCTTGTGTCTCTTGTCACCATGTCATGATTTTCAATTTGTTACATATTCAAAACAAGTAGTTACTCTTTGCAGTATGTGTACAATATCTCCTAGGTAGTGTTATAACTGATATTTTTATTATTTATTTATTCATTTATTTATTGTTTTTTAGTGAAGGGTCCACAGGGTATACAGGGTCTCACTACTACTAGGTCGAACTCATACTGATCCGCCTCTTTATAGCCTCCTAAGAGGTGACATTACAAGCATGCACCACCATGCTCTGTATCAATTTTTGCCTCAGAGTGCCCTAGGACTGAGGCCAGCAGGGGGATCAAACCCATGACCCTTGTGCCTGCTTACAGGTGCTGTAATCCGTGCAGCTGTTATCTGATCCCCTAACTCTTTTTTTATTATTTTATATAATACTCAAGAACTTCTGTTGTATACATATTAGTATATTAAACATTGAAGCATTTCAAGACCCAAAAATTGAGTATAGTCTTAATGCAGTTCTAAAATGCTTACTCATCACTGAAAACTTGCTTCTAAAATACAGATCATACATAATAAAGTTGAAAACAGTTTTCAGACACCGTAATGTAGTGAAGAGGAAAGGAATTTAGGAACAAAGTAATTTTTCTTTTCCTTTGCTTATTGCAGGAAAAGCTGCACGCACACTTTAAAGGAGAGGGAGAGAGATATTTGAGGGAGAGGGAGAGGGAGAGGGAGAGCTTTCAGTATTTGAGTATTCATGAAGCATATCATAAAATTACAGCAGGTAATTGTGATTTTATTTTTCTCAAGTCAGATAACTTTTTTTTTTTTTCATTTTTATGCATTTGGTGCAGGGTCTCACCAAATGCATACATATTCATAGTGGTCTTCCTCTTTTAAGCCTCCCCAGTGCTGAGATTTGGATTACAGTGTGCGCCAAGATGCCCAGACTTGTTTGCTGGCATCAAAAAAATAAAATTTGTTATAGAAAAGTAAACAACAACAAAAAAAAGCAGGCACATAGTCTGCTGAGCTATCTTGCTGGTCCTAAGTTACGTTGCTTTTTAGAAGACAATTAATCATTGTTTCGTGTGGAAGGCCAGGTAGCACCCATTTTCACTTCTGGCATTAATGTTTGAAGTTTGCACCACACAATTCAAATCTTTTACATAGGAGTGTTAACTCTGTGCTTTTACCACTCACTTCCCTTGCCCACCCCCAGGCTTATGCATTTAAACCTCAACCTCCAGAACAATGCCTCCTGGTGTTGAGGATCTTTTGGAGGATGCAGCCCTAAGGACTAAACTGTCTCCTTGTTTTTGCACTCATGTTCACATGACTTCTGTTACCTCAAAATAACTCTGTCTCACTTTCCATTGTTCCTTTACTGTGTTGTTTGGAAATGTAATGTCTAAAACACTGATACTTCTTCAGTCTTTACATCTGTTATGCCGGGGCACATATTTCTTGAAAATGAAAATATGTCTTACTTTTATCTTAACTTCAAGTATCTGCTCAGTAGACGGCATATATTAGATATTCAATGTGTTCATGAATAAAGAATTTTTAAGGCTGTATAAATATGGAAGTTTGTGACATTACTAGATGAAAAATGTATTCCTTTTCTTAGCTTGAAATGACAAACAGAAATGAATCAAATCACTCAACATTTCAAAATAGGAAAGAAGTAGTTTGGGAATTAAATACCCTAAAGAAATCATCCTTCCCTCACTCATAAATGAAGCACCTGTGTGATTTATAAGTTAATGCATCAAAAATCTCTGATCATGGCAATGAAAAGTTTGGACATAAACTCATTATAAGGACACATAAGTATGAGAAACAAGAAATAGCAAATGATTTTGAGATACACCAGTACACGAAGTAAGAACTCTCAAAAGTAGAATTCGTTTATAAAAGCATTCAGACGTGGCTAGACACCTTGAGACATTTGCGCATACTGTTCTGCATGCTCAGCTCACTCTCCTTAAGAAGTTCCATTTCTGAAGGAAATCGTAGATGAGTTGTACGTAAAAGACATACAAATACATGCAAAGGTTTTCTTGGAAACACTTGTAACTGATACACAGCATTTACTTATTAAAAACAGTGCCCAGTTTGCTTTTAAATGTTTGCAATAATAAAACCTAAATTTTGATAATAGCTAATGCAAATATTCTTTGAATATTGTGAAACATTCCAAACTATCAAGGATCCATTGTAATAATATTTATCAAAATCTGTTGATCTGCAAAAGTCATAAGGCTTTATTGTTTCTTATATGCTCATATAATATTGCTCCCACGATTATATGCATAATCATACTATACATTTTGAATAGTTATGTGCTTGGGTAATAGACACATAGATATGATATTTAAACTGAGGAGCAATTTAAAATTTATACAAGTTATTTTGCATGCATTTAGGGATATGACTCCAAATATAGCATCAGTTCTGTGTTTACTTACAAAATAAAAGTTTCTAATGAGGGAAACATAAACCTATCACTGTAAATTTCCACAAGCATCAGTGAGTACGAATACTGTTCTCTCTGAACCTTGTATTTGTTAAGAGCACCGTCGATGTGCATTATGGCACCTGCTGGTCCACGCTCGTGCAGTCATGTGTTGGGGTGTCTGCCACAACATTTTACCATGGGCCCAGATTGGCTCTGGGAGTGCCTGCTGTAAAATGTAAAGCAACCTTCTGCCTCTCATATATCATAATTTGCGTTCCTTATGTGTGAACAGAAGGTGTAGGTAAACAAACCAATTTGTGAAAGTTAGCTATTTTTTCTTAAATTGGCTTTCTCCTCAAAATCTTCTTTAAGTTATTATTGAACTGTTCCTCAATCTGCAGCTTTTTCCCACTTCAGACAGTCACCTCATATTGGTACTTATGTGATGTGTCACAGACTACAATTCTTACACTCTCTGACATTGTATTTCAGTGTCTAAGCATAGATCTAATTTCACTCTTGGGCAGTTCTTGCTAATGTTTCACTTATCTGTTATTTTATTTAAAAAACACTCAAAACGCAGAGGAGAAAAATAAAAGACAAGAAGAACATTATTTCCTGGAAGTTTTACAATTGCAACAGGTGTGTGTGGGGACTATCTTCTTCTGTTTTCCATATCATCAATTCAATTCAACTAAGGATTTAATTTTTAAGATAATTTACAGACTCCTAGCAGTTTGGTACTGGCTACCAGATAGAAGCAAAGCTGAAGACTGTCATCTGTGGCTTTGGATTCTCCTCTATGAAATTCCACCAGTTTTCCTTGTCCTACCTCAAAATGTGAAAGCCAGTTGCAGCAGGGAATCCCTCAAAGTTATGTATTATAAGCAACAGACGACCAAAGCTGTAATCGCCTCTTATACTTAGTTATGGATTTTGCATAGAGGCACTGTTAAAGCATTATATTAGTGAGACAACCAGAAGATCAGTCTGAATTCAAGGAGATGATAGACAAACCCCATCACTGGCCAAGATAGAAATCACAGCTTTTCTTCAAGCCCAACAGAGGTTTGGGTTGCTTGTTAATCACTGTGGTCCTTAGGATTTTCCACTCCTAAACCATCATTTAAATATTACTGTACATTATTTGGTTTCATGTTTTTGATTTTTCACTGTCATCTTTTAATCAGTAATACAAGTTATTCTCTCTCTGCTTGTGCCTCTCTGTGCAGTTTGCTTTCTTCAGTTATCTCTTTGCAAACATTTTCTCCATGCTAATAATCCCATTGTGCAACAATATTCGTCTCTGGCTTTGCTTAGTTTTCTACTGATGTAAATTTTATTTTTTATTATTTATTTATTTGTTTATTATGTGTTTGGTACATGGTCTCACTACATAGCTCAGACTCATAGTGATTCTCCTGTTTTCAGACTCTCCAGTGCTGGGAACACAAGCGTACACCACCACACTCGGTCTCTGCTGCTGTAAGTTTTAAATGAAGAAATTTCTATGAGCCTACTAATGACCAAATTATTCCCACTCGTTTCCTTTCATAATAAAACTTTGCTATAGGTAGTAGTAATCAAAGCATCTGAAATCAATTAAAAGCTACAGGTAAAAATTTATAATTAGTATCATTTGGATCCCATTCTAATTTATACTTCCTCTTATTTTTATTGTAGATGTTTAAGTTATATAATGTTCCTTTGTGCTAATATACATAGTGAAATGCTTTCTCTAGTTGTTATAGCTTGTATCTGCATGTTTGCTCAAAGCCTGATGGGGTCTTGGGTGGGATTCTTTGGAGGTGGGTGGCTGGATTTAGGAGATACAAATATGCAGGAAGAGTGCATGGGAACTAAATTGGTTTAGCATGGTCTGCGTGTAGCCATGGTTCACCTGGGTGTCCATGGCTCCAATCAATAGGCCTGTAATCAAAGTGGAATAAAAAGGGAAATGAAGATGGAGTACTGTCTTATATTTCTTTGGATGAACTCCAGTCCTTACCTTCAACGTGGATATCTCCCTTCGCTTTCAGTGCAAACCCCTCAGCTCCTCAGGCCTGATATGGACTTGCATCAGACACTACAGTGAAATTTAGGTCTTCAAATTTGCACTACATATTTTAGATATCCAGTGCAGAGAGCCCTTTTGCACTCTTCCACACCTGACTAACAGATGTACATTATAAGCCTATGCTGGGAATCCTTATGTATTTATATATCTTAAATTAAAATTGATTCTCAGGTGAGCACTCTCAATTCACTAGATAAACAAAGATATGTAAGTATCATTTCACACAGTTATCTTTTAGCATGCATTATAAGTAAGGCAAATGTATCCTTCTAGGAAATTTTCTTTGTATAGCACAAGATCTTTAACTATAGTCATAATGTTGTTCATTAGATATTTGGAATTATTCATTCTGAATGAATTAAACTTGTGCATTGTTTACAGGTATGTCTGATCCCATCATCCTTTTGTTGACAACCACTTTTCTACCCTCTGTGTATATATCCTGCTTTCAAATTACACACATAAATGAGGTCATGCAATTATTTAATTCTGTTCTTGTTTAGTTCATTTGACCTAATGTTTCAGAGGCTCATCCATATCATACCAAACTGAAGGATATCCTTCTTTTTAAAGTAAATAATATATATCTCTATCTCTATCTCTGTCTCTATCTACCACTAACTCGATCTCTGTCACCATCCCCAGCATTGTTTCTATCTCTATCTTTATCTACATGGTAGTATTTCATTATTCATATACACATCAAAGATAGGTTGAGTTATTCCCTTACTTGCACTAGTGAGAAAATGGCAATGAACATATGACTATATAAATTTCTGTTTGGTACTAATTTATTATATTTTAACATATACACAGAAGAAGGATGGTTGGATCATCTATTGTCCTATTTTAAAATTGTGAGGATAATCCATACTACCATTCATAAATTAATGTACTAATTGAAAATCTGTAGAGTTTTTGTATTCCAATTATTATTTTTCTCATTTTAAAGACAAAAACGGATAAGTCAGAAAATCTAAGTGACTTATTTAAAAACTTACAATGAATGCTTGAATTGTTTTATATACAGTCATGTACTGTACTCTTGTAAAATGTTATATACTCACTACTTTTACCTTCAGTCTGGATCTGTTACATGAATACTGCCAGGTTATTTTAGTTAAGAAGTAGAACTACAGCTCTTATAATACATTTACTGTTACATTTTTTAAAAACTACATGCATGTGTACATATTTATAAAGGCATACTATAGATATGTTCAATATTATTCACTTACATATGTAATAAAACTTTTATCATATGTACTTTCACTATACTGAAACTGACTTCTCTTAAACCATATAAATGGCAACTGTAAATAAAAACGATGATTCTTTTGAACATTTTAAGCAACATATATGCCAATACAGATTTACAAATCACCATATAAAACTGTGTCTCACAGAGCAGAAACAGAATGAAAATTGTTTTTCTACCTCTCCTTTTTCTTCCCTTTTAATTGTCTAGTCTGTTTCACAAGAATAATTTTTCATCACCATATATTTTCACTTGAAATTCATAATAAATTTTTAAGTTAATCATAGGCATGAAAATATTCTGAAACTTTTGGGGGATTATAATGCATCCACAAACAAGTTTGGGTCATGGTTTTACATAATTTTACAATGATTAGTCTTAAAATTGGTGAATATTATATGGCATAGCCCTTTAATGATTTTTTCTCAACAGTACTGTATAGAATTTTAAGGTAAAAATTTATAATTTTATCATGGTGTTTTTTTGTTTCTCAAAGAATACAAAATGCTAATAGAAAAAATAGAAAATTTAATAAGAATTTAACAATGGCTGGTGCATTACATGATATTACCAGATATAAATATGCCACATTGGGTTAAAGATTTGACAAAACATAACATTAATGAAACTCTTATAAGGAATACAAAAGAAAAAATAACAACAAAAAGAAAAATATTTAAGCATTAACTACTTCCTTCAAACGACCAACAGAAATTGGCTGGATAATTATGGAAATTATCCTGCATGCATACCTAAATATATCCTTTCCCTTCTTTCCTTTGTCCTTTTTCTCATTCCAGTTTTTCCTTCCAATTGAATAAATGCTTTCCCTTTCACAGTATCTATTTTACCTTTCTAGTGTTGTTTACTCTTTGAGATTCTCACACCAGCAAGACAATAAGTTGTTTAAATGTGTGAATCTGGCTTATTTCATATACCAATATACTCTCCAGTTGCATCCATATATCTACAAAACTATCTACAAATGCCTCAAATTTTATATTTTTTATAGATGAACAACACTCCATTGTAATAAAAAAAATGCCATATCATTTTTTATCCATTCCTCAGTTGATGAACATTTGTTTCCAATATTTGCCTATGAGGAACCTGCAGCACAGCTCAGCAGACTAGGAGCCTGCTTTGGCAAGCGCAGGGCCCGGTGTTTGAGCCCTGGTTCCATGTGCTGTGCTGACCCTGCCCCCAAGGCACATGGAGCTGCTGAACTAGCCCACCTGCAGCGGTGCTGCACACATATAATCCCATCTCTGGGAAGGCTGAGAACAGGAAGATCACCAGAAGTCCAAGTGGTGTCGTGTAAAATGTAAATGGAAAATAAAATATTTAATTATAAAAACTGTGCTGCTATAAATATGCATGCACATGTATCACTGTACTGTGATGGATTCAGTTCTTTGGAAAAATATCTAAGAGGGGACTTGAATGGGACCTTTAATCCTAGCTTTTTGAGGAATCTCCCTACTGATTTCTTAGTGGATATACTAGCCTATACTCCTCACAGCCTCTCTAGCATTTGTTATTGGTTCACATTTGGATGATAGCTATTCTTTCTGGCTTACAATGGTATTCCACATTCTTTTAATTCTCATCTCTTGTTGACCAATGATTTATTTTCCACTTACAGTTCTTCCTTCGTGAGGTGTATATTCAACTCAGATTCACATTTTTGGATTGGGTCTTTGAATTATGGAGGCCTGCTTTTTTTAATTTTATATGATTTAGATAGGAATCCTTTGTCTGAAGGACAGTGCACTATCATCTTTTCCAAATTCTTGCATGTTTTTTTTTTTTTTTTAATTCTGCTGGTGATTTCTTTGGACCTGTAGACACGTTTTAAGAGTAGATCCCAATTGTTGAATCTTTGAAGTATTTTTTGTACAGTTTGATTTTTATTCCTGAACTCTCTACCTACTCATGTCATTAAGATTTCTACCTAATTTCTCTTTCAGAAGATTTAGTGTTTCAGTTTTAGTATTTAAATCTTTGATTAATTTTAACTGTATTTCTGTGTATAAAGATTGGCATGGGTCTATTTTCAAGTTTAGACATACAGAAAGCCAGTTTAGCCAACACCATTTGTGAATGAGGCTATCTTTCTTCCAGTGAGTATTTTAGCTCCTTTGTCAAAGATAAGGTATCTGAGTGTGTTTGTAGTTCTGTCTACATTTTCTAATCTGTTCCACTGATTCTCAGCTCTAAACTTTTGCCAGTACCATGCTGATTTTATCACAGAAGTGTTGTGGTACAATTTCACATCAGAGATCTTGATGCCTTGGAGCTTTCTATTGTTACCTAGAATTGCTTTTTCTCTTATAGATCTTATCTGGCTCCAGATGAAATTCAGAAAATTTTTCTAGGTCTGTGATATATACTAATGGTATTTTAATCAAGATTTCATTGAGTTTGTGTAACAATTTTGGGAACAGGGCCATTTTCACAATGTTAGTTCTATATTGAATGTTTCATTGCTAATATGTTATTGTATTATATTTAATTTTACAATGACTTCTTGTCTATATAAAATTTTTTCTCCTTGTATTTTTATTTGAATGTTGTTATATCAGTTAATATTCTCTCACTGCTGGAACAAAGTGCCAGACATCCAAAATTACTAGCTCAAAGTTAGTATCGGGTTCAGTCCCTATTTGGCTGGCTCCAAGGCAGAGAGTCACATGGAAAAGAGAAGCAGTTCATACCAGTGGAAAACAGCAAACAGCAAAAGCAAAAGGGAGGATAAGCAGCAATAAATATAACAGAGAACAAATCTCTCTTCTTTATGTTGCATTTAGACTCTGCCTAAGGCTGGGTATAGCACTCATACATAAACCCAGCAGCACTCACACCCATAATCCCAGCACTGAAGGAGGAACTAATTACAAACTCCAGAAGCTGAGCCATGACTGCATTAGGTTTTGGGGGAACAACTGGACACAAACCATAAGAGTTATAACCCTCAGATTTCTTAGAACATAGTGTATGTATACCAAATCATGTTGAAAATTAATTGATTTTACTCATAATACTTCTAGTATTTCACTTTTCTAAGCTTATGTAATAAAATTTGTCTCTCACTACAGCACTATGTAGAACATTAGGAGCACAATATGTATAAATACTGATTAAACATATCCTTGCGCAGGCTGAGGATATAGCTCAGTAGAATAGTGCTTGCCTGGAAAGAGCAGGGTCTTGAGTTCAATCTCCGGTACTGAAGAAAAAAATCCTTACTAGATTGGGGAGTAGTTCAGCAGTTTAAGCATCATCCTACCAACACAATTTCCTGAGTTAAATCCTCAATAACAACAACAAAAACACTTTGTCTACCACCTGATTTCTAAGCTAGTCTTTTAATATTGAAAGATGATGCTATTGGTTTGAAACTTATTTATTTTTTTTCTTGTCTCTTTTTTAATTTTATATATTTGGTACACATTTGGTAGCACAGACTCATAGTAAAACTCCTGTTTCAGCCTCCCCAGTGCTGGAATTAGAGATGTGCACTACTGTTATGTGTAGCTGGCCCACTAATCATGCCCAGGACAGAGCAGTCAGTAGCTTGTGGTACCAGGGATTGAACCTGGGTCCTTGCTCTTGCCTAGGCAGGCGGTTAGCCCACTGAGCAATCTCCACAGCCTTTATAAGATCAATTTAAGTTAACTCTTTACTTTATTAGATATTTTAATGAAAAATAGGTTTTGAACTTTATCAGATGTCTTTCCTAAATTTATTATGATGACAGAATTCCCTCTTCAATTAAATTGGTGTGATAGATCACACTTCCTAATTTTTAAAGCATTTGCTGGAATTTGAACAATCTATTTTTACTATTATTTATTTATTTTTGTATTTTAAGAGATGGGATCAGGATGTTCAGCATCTCACTACTTGATCAGACTCCTAATGATCGACCTGTTTACAGCCTCCCAGGAACTGGGATTATAGGAGCAGAGCACCATGCCCAGTCTCAAACATCATCTCAGGGCCACCCACAGGTGGGGCCAGTATGGCAGGCTTGGAGATTGCATCCTTGGCCTCTGCACCTGCTTTCAGGCACTTTAATCCACTGAGATATTTGTCTGGCTCTTGTTTTTATCCATTTTATGTGTTAGTAAATTATGTTTGCTTTTTTTCTTGCAGTATTCACATCAATACAGAACAATCAGCAATACAGTTCTCAGTGTTACTATCTAGAGCCCATTATTCTAACATGATAAGTATACTTATTTTAAAGGAACTCACATTTCTATAACCATTTTTAATCTTATAGTTTACTTCATATGGTAATGGCATGGCTATACTAGTTTGCCTTGATAATTCCCCGTCACATACTTAAAATGCTAGTATTCTTTGGCAGTGATCCCATCCCGAAGTTTTCTTACTTTATTTTTTTTTTCATTTATTTTTATTTTATTAAAATACAAATGTCAATCAGACAGTTTCAAGACACCTTAACCATACACATTCGATGAATTAATACATTGCAAACTGTTTTCATAACGTTTTGGTATTGTACACGGTGCATACATGATATTATATTTACAGATATTATTTTAGCAGATAAGCCCAGCCAACATTTTGGCCCTAGCCTTTCAAGGTCAGCGAAGACTCAGGACATACGAGAACCTGTACTGCAACATCATGAAACTCAGGTGAGCTCCAAATTTTCTGAACAAGGAGATTATGGAGCCACAGAGGAAAGAAATTGAAGTTCTAAAATGTGCCTGGGGAGAATCACATGAAGAGAAAACTTTCTCTCAAACTCTCACAGAGAGCAATCTGGTCAAGCATTGGCCGTGACTCATCCACATGGATGACACAGACAAAGGAACTACAGAATAATGTACAGGACTACAAGGAAAACCCTGAGAGGACTTCAATGACTACATAGGAAATATAAAGTTCTTGTGTTGGTTTCTTACTTTAAAGTATAGACTGGACTATCTTCCTACAAACTATTTTCTTTTAGAAGGGAAAAGTATTGTTGAGATACTTCAAAATGCAACCTGAAAGCTTTTCTTTTTTTAACTTTCATCTTAAAAAGAAAAAAAGTTTCCACCAAGATAATAGGGGGCAACAATGGTTAATAAGTTGCATATCATTATCTCTAAATCAGTTACACAGACTCTAAGAAACAGATGTTTAATTAACCAAACAATATTACCACAGAACTTTATTTGCCATGCAGTAAGAGAAACTATATATAAACATACACATATAGCTTCTCCATTCCTTCTTTTCTTTTTTACTCCATCTCAGTTTCTCTTTCCTTTTGAATAATGTCTTCCCATTTAATATCTACTATATATTTTGAATATTTTTTCTTTCAACTTTTCAAAGTAGGGTGACAATGAAATGTTTTCAAATGTGTCTGGCTCATTTCACTTCTGAGTATGCTCATGAATTGCATCCATTTACCTATAAAAGTCTTGAGTTTATCCTTCTTTATGGTTGATTTTATTACATTATGTATAAATACCACATTATTTTTATCCACTCCTTGGTTGATGGGCACTTGGGTTGTTTTCAAGATCCAGCTATTACAAATTATGCTACTGTAAACATGGGTGCACATATTGTTGTGCAATGATCTTTATAATTCTTCTGGTAAGATGCCCACAAGGATATATAAATACTTATACACAAATATCTGTGTCAAATGGAACCTGCAATCCTAGTTTTCTCCACACTTATGTCTAAGTAGTTGCACCAGTTTTCACTCTCTTATTTTTTTCCTATGATCACTGCCAAATTTATTCAGTTGGATATAGAATATTTCAATGGGGAAGAAGAGGTCCATACATAATGAAAAAGCCAAGTGTAATTTCACAGGAAAGGAACCATAAATCTCTCCAGTGTATGGAGCACCTTTAAAAATTTAGTCCTGATACACACTTAATGTCTAAAAGTTTTTCATTTTTTCTCTAGCTCTCTGATGCTAATTAAAAATGACTAATTCTCATGTTAATTCTAGTCTTCTATTGTGAATGTAAACTCTAAGAAATCTTCCTAGATTTCTTGTCTGTCTTCTCTAGCTCCCTTAAATTTCTAAAATTCTCAGTGAAAGATTTGCTTTGTTTACAAATAAGTTGCTTGTTTTTATTTTTATTTTTTTAACTTATTTTTTATTTTATTGAAGTACAAATAACAATGAGAGAGTGTTAAGACACCTTAATGGATAAATTCGATAAATTAAGACACTGCAGACTGTTTTCATAATGTTTTGGTATCGTACAAGGTGCATATATATTATACTTACAGACATTATTATAGCAGATGTCTCTTATCAGTAAATTAAGAGAGTGTAGCTGTTTACTTATCTTATTTTTTATACCTGAATTATATCACAGATTCAATAATTAAAACTTTCTACCTTGTTATTTTCCTAGTGGTTGCCACAGTACTAGAAGCCAACATAATATCCTCTGCAACCACCATTAGTGTAAATCTTGCCTCTCACAGAATTATGTAGAAGCACAGCGTATCTATCCCAACTGTACTGTCCATACACACATCATGATTCTTCATATACCCCTTCCTTTGTCTACACCTGTCAAAAAGGGACAGTCCCTTGTCATTAAACCAATGTAGGTGCCTGAACTCGGCAACACAATCCAACACAGTCCAGCATTCCTCAATAATAGTGAGTTATCTAAAGAAGTTGTCAACCATAGCCATTTACAGCTCAACTTATTATTACTGCCCTGCATTGTATACCTCATTTTTATACTTTTCTGTTGGATGGTTAAGACCGAGATAGAGCAAGACCCATACACTAAAACATGTAGTTTTTGTTTCTGATGAGGTCACTGAAATCCCCTCAGGGTTTATCTTATAGTCCTGTACATTATTCTGTAGATCCTTTGTCTGTGTCATCCATATGGATGAGTCACGGCCAATGCTTGACCAGTTTGCTCTCTGTAAAGCAGAGAGAAAGAGAGCCTGAGAGAAAGTTTTCTTTTCATGTGACTCTCCCCAGGCACAATATAGAAATTCAATCTCTTTCCTCTGTGGCTCCATAATCTCCTTGTTCAGAAAATTTGGAGCTCAACTGAGTTTCATGATGTTGCAGTGCAGGTTCTCCTATGTCCTGAGTCTTCGCTGAACTTGAAAGGCTAGGGCCAAAATGTTGGCTGGCCTTGTGGCTCTTCTATTTCTCCAACTCTGACTTGTGAACTTAGGTTGTTAACCATCCAGAAGAAAAGCTGATTAGTACCCTGCAGCATATGCTGTTCAGTTTGCCCTATCCACTCAATTGTTTTTAGTTGTTGTTGTACATTTCTATTTGTATTTCTGCTTTTCGCTTGTTATACTAGGGAGACTGTACGATATTTGCACATCTTTTTTTCACTCTCAATAATAGTGTTCATCTGATCCTTATCCCCACAGCAGTTGCAACATTTGTTACTTGTTGTTCTCTTGGTAGTACCCATTCTTTCAACAGTGAAATGGAGTCTCAGTGTTGCTTTCATGTGCATCTCTTGAAAGACCACTGATTTTTTTTTTTTGTGGCTTTGAACTGAAGCCCTTATGCTTGCCAGGGAAGAGCTTATTCCACTGAACCATCTCCCCATCCCAGACCACTGATGTTGAACATGTGTTTATATATTTATCTCCTGTTTATATTTACTCTGAGAATTGTCTGTTCATCTCAGATGACCAGTTTTAGATTGGGTCTTTAAATTTGGGAAGTCTGAACCCTTTGTGTTCTTCATACATTCAAAATAGCAATCATTTCCTGAAGAACATATGATATTTAAAACATCATGTTTTGGATTGTTTCTTCATTGTTTTGGTGGCTCCTCTTACTGTGGCAAAAGCGTTTTAGCAAGATGAGATTCAAGTTTTGATTTTTTGTGATAGTTCCTATGTAATTGAAGTTTTATTTAAAAAGTATTCACCTACACCAACATATTCAGGAGTTTTATCTGTTCTATTTTTCAGCAGTTTTAATATTTAAATGTTTCATTGATTCATTTCATATTTATGTTAGTGTATGGTGAATGATATGGATCCAAATTTTATCTTCACCATGTAAAAAGACAGTTTTCCTAGCACCATTTATTAAAGAGGCTATTTTTCTTCTACTGAATATTTTGGACACCTTTGTAAAAGATAAGGTGACTGAATATATCTGGGGTTGTTTCTATATCTTCTAATCTGTTCAATTTATCTTTCTCTTTCTTTCTTTTTTTTGCCAGTACCATACTGCTCTTAACTCAGCAACATTATATATAATTTCAAATCAGCAGTTGTGGTGATTTCTGTTCTTGCCTTTGTTCCCCATAATTGCATTTGCTATTCTAGGTCTGTTCTGGATCCAAATCAATATTATTATTGTTTTCTCTAATGTACACAAAGACAATTAACTTTTGAATGTTGATTTTGTATCCATGTATGTTATGAAATCAGCTTATTAAATGTGGTAGTGTTTTTAGTGGACTTTTTCATATAGAATTCCCTAGCACCTACAAATAAGAATAATTTAACTTCTCCTTTTCCTATCGTAATTCCTTATATCTTTTTCTCTCGTCTAATTGATCTGATTAAATTATCCAGGACTATGTTGAGTAAGAGAGAAATCAGTGAACATCCTTGTTTTCATACTGATTTTGGAGTAAAACCTTCCAGTTTGTATTTATTTAGTATAGTATTTCCTGTTGGTTGGTCATAGTTGGCTTTTATAAGATTGACAGAAAGACCATCTATTTCAAATTTATGTAGGTATTTTTTCTTCATTAATGTATACTGGATGTTTTCGATAGCTTTTTCTGAATCTTTTGAGATAACCATAAGATTTTTATAATGGTTTTATTAACAAGTTGTATTGCATTTATTGATTTACATATGCTGATCCATCCCTCATCTCTGGGATGAATCTCACTGGATCATGATCATGCATAATCTTCTTGATGATTTGCTGTTTTCTCTTTGTCAGTATCTCATCATGGATATTTGCATTTATTTTCATTAGAGACATTGGCCTGTACCTATTTTTCTTACTACGATCATTCTCATGTTTTGAAATCAAATTAATGTTTGCTTTCAGGAATGAATTTAAGAGTATTGCTTCCCTTTCAATTTGATCAAAGAGTTTGAGTAATAGTGGTGTCAGTTTTCTAAATTTCTTATTGATTTCAGCAGTGAATCTGTCAAGACCAGGGCTTTTCTCTGTTGGTGGGATTTTAATTCCACCTTTGATTTCATTGAATGATATTGGTTTGTTTAGAATTTTTATATCTTTTTCATTCAGCTTTGGGAGTTCTTATATATCTGGAAATAATTCCGTTTATTCTACATTTTCATCTTATTAGAATACAAGTTTTGGGGCCAGGGATATAGCTCAGCAAAACAACCATCTGCCTGGCAAGTGCAAGGTCAGGAATTTGACTCCCAGTACCGAAAACGTTTTCAAAATAGTCATTCATAGTTGATCTTCTGTAATTCTGCAAGTTCCATTGTGATTTCACTAGTTTTAATCCTAAATGAATAAATTTTGTTCTTTTCCTTTTTATAAGATTTTAAAGTGTTTGCCAGTTTTATTTAATTTCATGAAGAATTTACTCTTCTTTTTTGTCCTTGGTTCCAAGAATTAATATCAAAGCCACACTCTTACCTAGCAGGCACTGTATAACTTAGGTATATTCCCAGCCCCAGAACCAACTGTTCACTTCATCAGTTCTTTGTATTGGTTTCTTAAGACTCCAAAGCATTCATTACTGCTCTGATATATATCATTTCCTCCCCCGTGTGAGCTTTGGTTTAAGCTGCTTTTCTTTTTCTGGAAATTTGAGGTCAACAGTAATTTAGTGTGCTTAGTCTGCATTCTTGGTATGGGTAATCACCGCTGCAAATTTCACTCTTAGTACTACTTTGACTGTGTCCCATAAATTCCATTATCTGTGCTGCCATTATCATTTGTGTAGAAACTGTCTAGTTTCTTTTTTACTTTCATCTGTGATCCTTTGGTTTTTCAGGATGAGGCTATTTAATTTCCACATGTTTATGAAGGTCTTGTGGTTGCTTTTGCCATTAAGTTCTGATTTCACTGCACTCTAATCTGAGAGTATAATTTTAGTTCTTTTACACTGGCTTAAGCATGTTCTATGAGATAGTATATGCACTATTTTGGAGAATGTCCCATGTGCAGCTGAGAAAACTATGTATTCTGATGTTGCATCGAACACTCTGTAAACATCTACTAAGTCCATTTATCAAACGTTTGATTCAGTTCTAATATTTCATTGTTGACATTTTTGTCTAGTTGCTCTGTTTTGTGACCGTGTGTTACTATGATTCCCAAATACAATTATATTGATGTTTATTACTTTTCTTGTTGGTTAGTACTTGTTCTATACAGTTGAGTACACTGGTATGTATGCACTGTGTGTGTGTGTATGAGAATTATTATACAGAATATGCATATACATTATATACATATTCTGTATAATAATTTTCATATATATGACAATTATTATATAGAATATATATATCTGTATAATCATTCATATATATATATATATATATATATATATATATATATATATATATAGCTGATATATCTCTGCTGTCACTGGTAGACAACATGAGGAGAGAGTCCCACCTTGTGTTGATCTAGCCCAGAAAGCGAGTGGTAGTGTTTTGGCTGGGTAGTGGGTAATCTCCTCTAGTCTTCACCTTCTGCTGAGACCAGACTCACTTGCTCCTTCCTTGGAGCCCACAGCTGCAGTTTTCAGCTTAGTTGGCTCCCCTTCAAGTTGGCTCCAGACAAATGCTTTCTCTTATGGCATGACTGAGCCCTCAGCACTCACCAGCAGCCAGTGCAGTCCTTCACATCTGCCTTGGCCCTCCACTGCCACATCTGTCCATGAAGGCATCTGAGGTCACAAGCAATCACCATGAGTCCTCAGTGTTCAACAACTCTTCTCATGCTGTGAGTCCCACATGAAGGATAAAGTGTCGTGAGCCATCTGTTTCCTCTTTGTAGAAGGTTCTTCCTCTGAAAGCCACAATTCACCCCTCAGATCCTTCCTGGGCCTGGGGACTCATGGACTCAAGCCCTCTTATCCTTTGCGTGTTGCTATATTACAGAGTCTGGGTGGGAGCATGCAGAAAGCCTCTTTTTCTGCTGCCTACCACTTCTCCATCTTGGTTTATCCCCTGCTTCTCCTTATTCATTATTTTTCATAATTTACTAATAATATTAGGTTCTGCTCATTATCAAGTATTAAAAATATGAATTTTATCCACTTTTTTGCCTGTTTCTTTATGTTTTAGGGGTGCTCTCACTCATTTTCCCAGGATCCTTAAATTTCTAAGCTAGGATTCATTTATTTCAGCATCTGGGACTACAGGTCAGTACCAAGCTTAACTAGGTTAACAAAAATCATTAATTAACAAACACTAATAGCTCTTCTTAAAAGTCTACTTTATTTAATTTAAATATTGCACATGACATTATTTATCAAAAAAGCAAAATTTTAGCATCTCTGCTTTAATTATATTACAGTATGTTGGTTTTTCCAATCCGTTATTTTTATCTTTCTAGTCATGGCTTATCTATGATTTCATTATATGCCTGTTCTTTTCATTCTATATACTTCCTATTCAAATTAATTTTTATAGCTAAAACTCTCTTTTATATATAAGTAACTCCCAACTCATGGTCTCTTGTTTTGACCTCTCATGGATCATTTCTATACTTAACATCTGTATATTTCATGAGGATGCAAATTCAGGAAACCTTAAACCACTTTTCCTTTATATAACTAAAGACTATTGATACTAATCTTTTCTCTAGTTTAAAATTCATATAAGTTGCAACTTCTGGCTTCTATGAAATATCTTTGGAGAGTAGAATTGCATGTACTTTTTCAAAAGTATAAATTCACATTATTGGAACACTGGGAATATGGAAAGCTTTTAGAAAAGATTTCCCAATAAAAATGCACTTTAAAGAATCATATCACTATGCTTGTTAACGTTTCCACTTAACAGAGGAGTTCCAGTAACAGCTTGTTTAAATGAGGTCATTGGGTCACTATTTGATATTCTCACAGTCAATTATGCTTATATCAAGAGAGTGAATAAAAATTCTTGAACTCCTCCTTTGATGCACATCAATGTTTACAGACAGAAATATATTTATTCACTTAGAAATGCCTAAGAGGTTGAGTTAATTTTTTGAAAGCAACAGCAACATGAATATAAGAGCAGCAACAAAAGTTCTTAGTGTAGCAGAATTGCTCATATTTTACTCATTTTCCAGTATCTAGAATTAGACAAACTATAGAGAAACAAATAACTTTTGTTTCAGATGATACTAAGATGGACAAAAGAACTTAGTATACTTAGTATGTGTGAAAGAGAAATTGTTCCTCTGCCATTGATCCCCAGTCCCACATGCCCTACAGGCCCCTTTCCTTGGGGTGCCCTGAGCTGTCCAATAAGTGTGGGCCTGTGGCACAGTGCACACCTGTAATCCCAGCACCGGGAAGGCTGAAAATAGGAGTATCACTATGAGTCTGAGCTGTGCAGTGAAACCCTGTACCAAATAAGACAAAGAAAACAATTGCTCCTCTCCCTTACTTTATTCCTGTCAATGTTCTCCCATTTCTGTATTTTGGACCCACAGGAGAGGAAACATGGTCCTTGGCATACAGGTCAGAGAGGGAGATGTGCAATCACCATGACTGCCCTGGATACAGAGGGAGTCTACAGGCTGCTGCTGGGTGCTACATCACTTACAGTCTCCTTTCTTTTCTTTGTGCATGCTAATGATGTACTGCTTGAGCCTAGTATGTGTTGCTATTCTCAGAACCTCCAGTCATGCGCTTGTCTCTTCACTGAGAAGCACTCCGTCCTTCAGCAATTGCTACAAGCCAGTGATGAGTAAGAGAACGGCAAAGCCACAGGCTGAAAATCCTTCTCATATAGTATAAAATGAAACTAAATATAGCTTCACACTCTTAGTTTTTCTCTCATTATGAACTGCACCTACTTGGTACCTAGACAACTTTCAACATAAGTTAAGAACAAAGAATGTAATAATTATATGTTGCAAATGTACTAATAAAAAATTAAAAAAACTGAAAATAGAGCATATTGTACAATATGTGCTAAGTCTGCAGCACAGCTTTAGCCGGTCACAAGTGACCAAATGATAAGCCATGTCCAAATAAGGTTGACACTTTATCACGCCATGCCCAAATTGAACAAGTGAAAAATTACCACGCAGTAATCTATGGCTAGGTCCTATCTCTGTATATATAACTATCCCACAATACATAGACTTTTTTAAAATCTCTCATAGTTTGGGGTGGTCTCAGCCTCATGAATCTTTTCTTCCTCAAATAAACTCATTTAAATTTAACTTAAAAATAAAAAAAACAAATTTAATTTAATATTTTTATACTATAAATTAAAGTATCAGTATTTAATTTTTTTGTTTGTTTTGTTTGTGGTACCAGGTATTGAAGTGAGGACCCTGCGCTTGCCAGGCAGGCACTTAGCTTACTGAGCTGTCTGCTTGGCAGAGGCAGAGTATTTCCGTTCTTTTACCTCTTGTATTTTACTTGTTTTTCACTCTAAGTCACAATTTAACCTTGCTCTTCATCCTTGGGAAAATTCAATAAATTGTCAACAGAATATAAAACTAAAAGGACTAGATTCTGAAATATTTCTCATTTTAACACATTCTATGTTCTCCAGTTAAGTCCTTCCTTCTAAAGGATGTCTTTAATAATCTTATTCCTTAAAAACCTTCACTACACTCTTGATCTTTCTTTAACAGGCTGAAATAAAAACAATAATAAATCTACCTAGATCTATAAAATAATTGGTTTTGTCTCTATTTATATGCAAGCCATATCCAATACTACATGTGCGTATATGTACATATGTTTTCTGTCCATCTGTACTCTACCAAGGAAATATCCATTTTGGAACATATGGAGAACATAAGTATCTCTTGCACCTTTATTTCGACATTGAATACAATAGATATCAGAAGATATATCCTAGGCTGGCTGATGGCCACACACTCTATCCAACAGAATTGTGAGGACACCCTTACAATTTACCTGTCCCTGAGCGTAACTCCATAGATTTCATTAAAATTGAGCAAGAGCATATCCTGCCAAAGAAGATGCTCAAAACTTCCCCTGAAAAAACAAAGACAAAAACTTGTTTTCATATCAAGGAAAATGTTGAAAATCCAAATCATTCTGATAATTAATTCTGAAAATACAAATAAAGAAAGAAAGAATTCATTCAAGATGTCATTGCCACTTCTGGTAAGCCATTATGTTTGTCTTTTTATTCTTAATTTAAAGAGAATAAAAAATAATGAAACAAATTATAAAGGGTAAAAATTTCAAAAGGCAAGATGATAGGAATTCAACAATGATTGTCATATTGCACATTGCTGTGTTTTTTAGCAATTATTCAGATTACCAGATATAACCATGTGAAATGGTCAAAATAAAAAAATTTAGTATGATCTCTTTCCTTTAGTAAACAAAGAGTATACAATCATCTTAGCTATCCTTTCTACATACATATATATTTCTCCTCTTTCTTTCTTTTCTCCTTTCCTTCACCCAAGTTGTTCTTTCCTTTTGAGTAATTGCTTTCCCTTTTATGATATCTATTGTATGTGTCAGATATATTTTCCTCTTTCATGTCCTAGAGATACGATGCAATTTTTGATCATTGAACAAAGACAAATTTAGAATTGAACTCTGGCTTCATAATTTATTCTATCTCCTTGATACATTACTTAATGTTTACTATACTTTCATATGCTAATTTTATAATACAGTAAATAATATTTTCTTATTAAATAAGTTAATTCTTAAGGCCATTTAGCAAATTTGTTAGCTCTTATTAAATATTCAGTATTACATGTAGTATCATTGTGGTGACAATAGAAAATACAGATACTATCCAGAGGACATAAGTAGTATGAAAATGATAAAAAATGTGGTGTAATATTTTCAAAGATGAGTTTTTTTTATTATTATATAAGGACTTTCAGACATGTACTGTCTAAAGAAGACTTGCAGAAAGGAAAAATGGTCCCATATGGACAAGGAATAAAAATAAATATTTCCAGTGTAAAGAATAACAAAGCAAATGCATTAGATTAGGGAGTACAATATTTGCTTGATAATTCTAAAATCAATCATTTGAAACATAATATGAGGTTTTTGAGCAGATGGCACAGTACATTCAAGTCTTTAAAAAAATCATTATAGATTTCAACGTACTTACTACACACGTCCAAATAACGCTATGTTTTATCAAACTGATGAAGTACAGTGGAATAAGTCCTGACATCACAAAAGCAAACTCAGGGAAGGTTTTGATTTTGTTTACAGTGTGAGAGGCTTAATAGAAAATATAAAATAACAACATCTAGTATATGTCAGTGGGATAAAATACATTTATTTTCACTTACATTTGTTTTTCCAACAATTATCAAAGATAATGCATGACATATTAGATGGTACAAAGCTCCTTGCTTCTCAGTAAGTAATAAAATTATTATTATGTAGCATTCCTATGAAAATAACGTATACACTCTTCTATGATGCCTGCCTCACCTCATGACCTGATGAGGAATACGGTAAATATATAGTCTGCCATGTTGGCTGTGTGTGTGAACCTACTAGATGATGGGAATATATTTTCCTCCACATTACCACTTTTTAATTACCCTTTTCTTTAATTAAGCTATCTTTCCTTATAAAATAAAGTGAGAACCTGTTTCTATGTGTGATGATGAATAGATGTTACTTCCTTTGTGACTTTGGTGATATGTTTCCCCAGGAGGGAACTGTTTGTTTCTATGTGCTTTGTGAGAATTTTCCATTTGTTCATCATCAACATTAAAAAGTGTTAAGCAACAAGACATTCATATTTATCATAGTCTATTTGGATGGTTATATGTAAATTTCCATCTACTATGGGGCTTATGAAAAACAAATACTTATTTCTCACTGTGTGAATGTTCAGAGGTCCAATATCAGATGTCTAATCAGGACCTATTTTCTGGTGTATTAATAGTACCTTTTTGCTGTGTCTCTCTTTGCCATTCTGGAATTCTGTGGAGCATTAACAAGACGTTTTAGTGACCCAATCACCTTCCAAATGTATAATCTCCCAATATCATTATCTTGAGGGTTATCACTTCAACATATGAATTTGAACAGAACACAGATGTCTACAGTTCAACAGTACTTCAGGACTTTTTCTCTCATTTGTCATTCTTTGATAACATAATTAATTTATCCATGTCTAATGATGGGAGGATATTGAGATTATGACTGAGGTTTTTGCATTATGTTCAGCAGTTTATATTAAAATACCAAAAGCACCAACTTATAGAAATTGATAGATTTAACAACAGGCTATGAATTACCCAGTACAAAATATACTTTAGGTAGTAAAAATAAGCAGTATTCAAGTTAATTGACTGTTCAAACACTTGGGAAAAGGAAGGCATGGATTTTGAAAAAGCTATAGTATGGTTTCTTTACTGTAGTATGTTTCTACCCAAAGTTTGTATCTTTTGCCTAGGTAAAGAATTATAATGACTGTATTACTCCATCTAAAAGTGAATGCAGGGCCAGGGAGATGTCTCAGTAGAATAAGAGCTTCCCTGGCAAGCGCAACGGCCTGGGTTCAATCTCCAGTTCCACAAAAAAAAAAAAAAAAAAAAAGTGAATGCAATAGAAAAGAACAAGTACTGTTATAAAGTGAATTAAGATTACTTGATAGAATAGAGACAGTGATACATGCATGCACATGACAAAAAAAAATTAAGTCTATTTGGTTAATTGAGAAATGTGGTAATCATTTCCAATACTTTTACTATTTTTATTCTCTTAAAAAATACAAAAAAATAGGTCTGGGGGGATATCTCAGTGGTCTAAATTCCTGCCTGGTAAGCACAATGAACTGGGTTTGATCCCCAGGACTGCGTGAGGTGCTGCCCCAGCATGTGCTGAGGCGGCCTCCAAAACTGGGTGTGGTTTGCACACCTGTAATATCAGTGTTGTGGAGGCTGGGACAGGAGGATCCCTACGAGTTCATGCTGTGTAGGGAGGTCATCTACCAAATAAAAGAATTTTTAAAATTAAAATAAGTAAACCTCTAAGCAGAGGTTTGCAGGTTTATAATCAAATCAAAGATGAGTTACTCTTAACAAAGTCTGCTGAGTCATCAAATAAAGCCTGTGAAAAGATTTTTCTTTCATTGTATGTGATGAAATATCTTAACTCTTACTCAAAGAATAAAGATACATAGAAATGACAGTAGTATCATCATGTCCTTAGCCTTTCTGGAATAAGTTTTCTCTTTCACAAGTACAAAAACTTATCTATGCTGGTATGGTCCAAGTCCAATCTCAGTTTGCATCAAGTTGATTTAGAATAAAATACAAAAACTCAATATAGAAAACCATATAATTCAGTTCAAAGATAGTTTTCATTGTAGTATAATTATTTTTTCTCTTGTTATATTCTGAATTTTTCTAATCAGCAATTGATTCAGATTATTCAGTCAATGTACAGTTTGTCACATGTTTTTGCCTGACATATAAACACATTCTCTTCAAATTTTATTATTTTATTTTTAAAAATTCATTAATTTTTTTGAAAATAGAGTAACAGCATGGCTTTTTTAGATAAACACGTTTTGGAGTAAGTGATGAACTAGGTTTTATGGTTTAATACCACATTGTATCACTGCATAACAGAAGTTATCTCTAAATAGTACATCACTGTATAGGTAAAACATGAAGAAAATAGCTATAGTAGAAACTAATTTTTTAATTTTTAAAATATTATCCTTATAAATAATATTCAAAGGGCCAGCCAAATAGCTCAGCAGATCAAAGCACCTGCAAGCAGGCACATGGGCCAGGGATTTGATTCCTGGGCCTGAGGCACCAGCCCCACACCCGGGGCATGCTGAGACATTGATTGAGAGTGGGCGTGGTGGTGCGCGCCTTTGACCCCAGCTCTTGGGAGGCTGTATACGGGCGGATCACTAGGAGTCTGAACTAGTAAGAGCCTCTGAACACCCTGTAGACCTTCACTAAAACACAAAACAAAACAAAACAAAAAAACAGAAAGGACAATCGAGTAGCATCAAAATATTAAGAAAGGAATATATGTGGTAGAACAGAAAAAGAAGGGCCAGACTTAAATGAGAAAGTACTGATCTGACTTTCAGATGAAGGCATGGATTGAATGGTAATCTATCAAACTTCTCATAGACAAAATAATCAGGAAATCTACTATTAACTTTTTTTAAATACTTACTGAAAATTATGACACTCTATTACAATGTACAAAGTTGAGCTATACAATTGATTAACAATGTTTAAGTCAAAACTAAATAATACAGGACTGTGTTGGATTGTTTTGCCTAATTCAAGCACCTATAATAATTGAATGACAATGAAATGCCCATCTCTGATAGGACTACACAAAAAAAGGAATACAATGGAACGACCATTATGTGTTTGTATAAACAGTACAGTTAGGATAAATATGGAGTACTTTCACATAATTCTATGAGAAGAAAGATTTGCATTAATCGTGTTTGGACAGGATATCCTGTCAGCTTCTTGTACTATGGATAACCACTAGGAAGATAACATTGTATTAATTATTGAAACTTTATTACAATTCAGCTTTAAAAAGAAAAGAAGATATATACAACTACATTCTCTTAATTCACTCATTAGAGGCATATTCTCTAACAGTGTTTGTAAATAGAATAGTATGCACCTTGTACCACAAAAAACTACTATGAAAGCAATATGCAATGTATTAATTATTGAATCTGTTCTAATTTGATTTGAAACTGTATCATTGCTATTTGTTCTTCAATAAAATTATGGAAAATAAAATAAAATAATATATATATATGGCCTAGGAGATAAATCTTTAGAATAAGTGCTTGCCTGGCAAGCACAAGGTCTTGAGTTCAAACCTAGTACTACAAATAAAAGAATGAATGAATGAATGAATCAATCAATCAATAAATGTAGGTCTAGGAATAGAGTTGAGTGGTGCAACACTTGCTGTCAAGCACATGATTGTTTGTTTGATTCCAAGTACAACATCTTGTTTGTGAATATTTATAGTATTAAATTAAACAATATTGATACTATTAAAGTCATAGGGCTGTAAAGATTTGTCAAAGTTCTATTAAGAAATTGAGATTTTCTCTTGAAATAGTGAAACGGTGCTTGGAAAAGGAAAAATGCATAGTTAGGGTTGATATAACACACAGTAGTGAAAGAATGTAAATATTATGCACTTCCTATGTGAGAAGGAAGATTTATAGGTGCTTTGAATGACTCTTCTATGTATACTCAAACATTTTAAATAGGTATCCCTATAGTGATACTATATGTACAACTTCAAGGGCAAATTTTAAATGAAGTTAAAATTAATAAAGGCAGTTAAATATTTTTAAGGCACCTGAATTTAGACGTTGATGCAGCTTCTGTCTCTACTAGATTAACTATGAAACCATTGTATTGCAGTTTGGACACAGAACCTTAACATCACTTTTATGGTTTCCCGCAATCTTTCTACCAAACATAAATAAATTGCTATGATGTTTGGATTTAGGATCTTTCTACTGTACAGCGTTGCAACAGTCATGTTGTTCTATATTCTATTTTCCTAGGCATAATCCCGCTCATGAGCTGGGAAGCAGGAGTGAGTTGCAAGTATTAAGTCATGCATATTATCATGGGGGAAAAGAAAGAATACTACACTGTGTTATGACATTTGTTAGGTTAGGTGCCTTGAATGTATCTTTGACTTATAATTTTTTTTTTTTTACTTGTAGTGGGGGTATGAGGTCATTATAAGCCAAGGGTCACCTTTTCATGAGGCTTGTCCTTTTGAAATTTTATCCAATTTTCTTTATATTTGATCTTCAGTGTAAGTTTTCATTCTTCTTAGACTCCAATCAAGAATAAAGAAAACATGACTTTATGGAAGAGTTCACGTTCTTTCTTTTGATATCATCAATCACTGTGAAGTAGAACAAGTATGTGCATTCATCTTAATGCTTATGAATGTAAGGATGATTTAAGTCTATTACATCCCTATCAGGCAGTAAGAACAACTCTGCTAATATATATAACAAAATAATAAATATATATTATATATAAATATTTCTTATATTCTAAAGAATGCAGAAGAAAATGTGACAATTATGAAAAGTCAGTCGTTAGAGTATGTGCAAAGAAAGGGACACAATATACTAGATATTTTCATCATTGTGTCTCCACAAACTCATTATTTCATTGTGTCAATCTAATGCCATACCATCATACAACATAAGTCTTAGTTAGACCAAATATATATATTTTGTCTTTTTGAGACAGGGTCTCACTATGCAGTTCAGGCTGGCCTTAAGCTCACTTTTTAGCTCAGGCTGGTCTCGAACTCACAACAATCCTCCTGCCTCAGCCTCCTGAGTGCTGGGATTACAGGCCAAATATACAAGCAAACATAGACAAAAATCTGTCACACATTTTTTGTTTCAGTTATGTTTAATGATTATCTGGAAAATTAAACACAATTTATTTGCAACGGAAAAGGGAGAACAATGAGAAAGAAGACAGTGGTGATATGAATTCAGCTGAACTTTTGCAGAATCATTCTGTAATTATCTATCTATGTTTGACCATAATCATGGCCTTTAATATTGTGCTCATGGTGCAGCAGTTTTGTTTTTTACTGTGAACTCATGGACTTACAAGGATGGTCTATAATGAGACAATAATGGATTGTTTTCTTCAGTTCTTCTAAGTGTATCAGCAACCTACTGAGATGAAAGGTCTTGAGGATGACTTAGAGATTCTCTGATATAAACTTCTAAGCTCTAAATAGTAACTTCAAACTAAAAACCCACTTAAAGAATTTTAAAATTCAATATAATGCTCAACACATTACTACTACATTACTAATATTTAATACCTTAGAGTCCATGAGACTAAAATATTGATACTAATGTGACATAATTTTAACAGCTTAATAAATTAATCATAGTCAGAAATCAGGTTCTACAAAGGTGTATTTGTAAAACAAAAATGTTTTACACAAAACATAGAAAGAAATCAAACTGTACTTCTACATGTACATAATTAATTGTTTTCTTTCAGACTGTTTACGTGGGCCATCTCATTTAGAGACCAGGCCTTCAGATAGAGATTCAAAATATGGTATGATCTTCAGGCCTTTAGATTCCACCTGAATTACCCACTAGATTTCTAGGGTAGTCTGCATGTAAATAGCAGTTTGTTGGACTTTTCAGCTTCTGTAAAGTATGACTCACCTCTACCTATCATCTATCTATCTATCTATCTATCTATCTATCTATCTATCTATCTATCTATCTATCTGTATGTCTATCTGTCCATCACTTATTATCTATCTGTCCGTCTTTCTATCTATCCAACCATCTATCATTCCATCAACTATCATTTATCTATCTTTTCATTATCAATCCATCTATACCTATCTATTACCTATCCATCCATCTATCATTCTATCATCTACCTTTCTATCTATCCATCACCTATTATCTAGCTAGCTTAGCTAACTGGCAGCTCTTACCTATCATTGATCTAAAAATAGGGGATTATGAGATCTTCTGTGAATGTGTGAGTAGATTCCTCATGTTGAATCAATCTCTTGTAATTGCAATCTTATTGTCTTGTCTTTTGGCACTCATGCATTTTTAAAATTTAAACCAAAATTCCATTTTCCTAAATTCTATGTTTCAATTGACCTACTCTTTATAAAGTTTGTTTCTTATTCAATCCTTTCTTTTTTTCTCTTGCATATACTTGAATGATAAACTTAAAATGTTTCATTCTCTAACTTACTTAAATTCATATTTTGTGTCATCTTTTTGGTAAAAATTCAGTTATTGCCTGTACAGTTTCTGGATTAGATCTTTCATCAATTTGTAGGTCCATATACCATCAGTTCTCTGACTTCCTCCTTGAAAATTTATCACTTTACTCTGATAATATTCCAGAGCACACTAGTTTTCTTTTTGCTAAAATCTCTCCTAATTCAGTCTTTCCTGCTGGGCAGCTGGTAAAAAAATGGAGTAATAAAACTAGAACTGCATTCCCTAGATTCCTTGATCTCCCAAACTTTAATATCTACATCCAATTAATTATTTAGTCAACTTTGCTAATTGAAAATATATACATTTCCTCTGCCATTACTTGTTAATGACCTAGTTAAGGAACTCTTCTGTTATAAAAACTGAAATTGTCTGCTTTCAGATTGTCTTATTTTCTGTTTTATCTCTTTCTAATTTATCAATCAACTGTCTCCCAAAATGATTCTTCTAATTTGCAAGTCTGATGATCAGAACACTGCGTAGGTCTCAAACTCTTTTATTTAAAAAAAACACTTGGGAAGCTTATTAAAATTAAACAGTCAAAGCATCCCCTTCAAAGGCTTCTGAAGTTTTTTTATTAAATCTGTTGTTACTAAATATTGCAATTTTTTAAAATAACAAATGCAATGCAAAATAATAAATATAACAAGTATTTTGTATGTGGTATGTATTATTCTATATATGTGCATTTTAATTAGCATATAGGGTGAATGTTTTGAGTACAGATGACCATTGACTTGTGCAATCAACTCATTGAAGATATTCTAAGTCAAAAACTATTGGAAATGTTGGATGTAGTTACATGGTAGAGCATTGGCCCAGTATATAGGAGTCCATTTACTGGATCTCTGGGACTCAAAAATTATATTTGATGCAAATGATAAATAGAGTATTTGCACAACACAGTACATTATAGATTTGCAGTTGTTTATTATCATCTCTGTGCAGATGATAGGGAACTGTGACTCGGTCATTACCCAGCATTACCTCATATCACAAATTAAAAACAAGATCAAACATTAAAGTACAAATTATTGCTGGGTGTGGTGACATAACTGCATGATGCCAGCACTTGAGAGACTGAGGCAGGAGGATTGCTGAGAGTTTGAGGACAACTGGACTACACAGGGAAGTGAAGACCAGCTTGAACTAAATAGTGAATCCTTGTCTCGAAATGACAAGCAAACAAACAAAATATGAAGCATAAGTTTTCCTGAGCATGTATTACACCATAATTTAATTAAAGAATAATTAAGTTAATGCTAATAAATAAAGGAGTATCTGTATATTGTATGTGTTGTGTTATTTTTCAAAAATACTATTATATACGTAGCCACAACAGATACTTTATGTCTTGGACACTTCTTTGCTTTTCTGTTAGACTATTATTATTCCTATACCATTATATCTATTTTCCTTTATTCAATTTCAATGGTTTCTTTTGTATAATTGGACTTATACCATACTTTTTACAATCACATACATGTTTAAAGGTCAATCATACTGATGCATATTATAGTTTTCATTTTCCTTACTCAATAACATTTTGTGCAACTATGACATTTTTATATCTCCTGCAGAAGAATAACTATGCTGCATCTATTATTTATTTTTAAGTTACTATAATATATTTATTGTCATTATTTGCTGATGTTCATATAAAAAAGTTCATCTAAAAGTTACATTCCTAAGTTATTGTATTTAGTGTATAGCTTCCAGCTTTATGGCTTTGGCCTTACCGATATGTGTCCTAGAGTTGTGCAAAAGTGTTGAGATAGAAACACGCTATTAGTTCTTTACAATTCTTCTCAGTATTTAGTTCTTTTCTTTTGCTCCCACAAAGTAATATATTCTACTAGCATATAGTAGAATGATAAGGAAAAGAGGTGCCTAACTATATCTAAGTTATTTGAAATGTAAAATTAATTCCTATGTTTATAGTCTTGCTCTTCACACTGTCAATTGTACAAATACTGTAAACATATTTCAAGTGTCATTTCTAAGATAACATGTGAGCAAACACTGTTAATAATGTTACTGAGATCTTCAAAATTATTAACATATCAGTTTTCATCACATCAGAATAGACATTTTTCCATTTAGATGAATTTCATCTCATTCCACTATAAAACTTTGATCTAAGATAGATGAAATTGAAGTATAAAAATGCATTGTAACAGTTTAGGTGACCAGCAGGTAGTACTTTGATGTAGCAGAAATTAGTCACTTAGTTATATAAATGGAAAAAAATAATTGTGACCTACAAAAACTAACGTTTCAAGAGTAAAAATCTTTCCTAATGCAATTAAGCTTGATCACATTCAGTTCTTTCTTTTTCATTTTTTTTTATATATATTTGATACAAGATCTCACTATGTAGCGTGGATTTGTAGTGATCCTCCTGTTTTCAGCCTCCCCAGCACTGGGATTACAGGGGTGCATCACGAAGCCCGGACTCACTAGCTGGCTCAGTGAGCCTGAGGCCAGGGTCGGCAATACATGAGGGGCTGGAGATTGAACCCTACTCTTGCCAACACAGGCACTCAGTCCACTGAGCTATGTTGTCAGCCCAAATTATATATTTTTATTTTTAATTTCTTTGGAGTAAAATGTAATCTGCATGGAAATAACTATTCGTAGATGGCTGATTCACTCTACTTTTTGTTTCCTTTTTGCTATATCATAGAAGCACATGGCATATAGCAGGTAATTAATAAATATTTTGTGAATAAATGAATCAAACAGTAATGGTCTTTTTCTCATAAACATCATTTTACCTTAGTTCTGTTCTTTAAAAAAACACAGATTTCTGGTTTGTCTTTTAATATAGTTTTTGTGCATTGAAATCAGCCAAAACATGGTGTTCTGAGTGTTTTGTGTGAATATTTGTATTTCTCGCTGTTACAAATGAAAATATTCAAGTACTTTTCAACATTTTTAAATGGCAAGGATTTAAATACTACTACCAGCACGAGTATTGTTTTTACTTATTTATTTTTCCATAATATTATTGAAGAACAAATGGCAATGACACAGTTTCAAACCAAATTAGTCAGACACATTTGATAATGAATATATTACATATTGTTTTCTTAGCGGTTATTTGTTGTACAAGGTGCAGACATGATATTCTGTTTACAAACACTATTAGAGCAGATGCCTATATTCATTAAATTAAGAGAATGTAGCTGTATGCCTATCTTTTTTTTTTTTCAAAGTTGATTTATAGAACAGTTTCAATGATTATGTTTCATATACTGCCTGCTTCCCAGGGTGTTACCGTGCATGAAGAACTTAATTGTTAGATATTTGTCCAGTACCACATAAGAGGTTTTTCCACTCATGTCTGTAAATAGGCTCTCTGATGCACATATGTACAGGTACACTGAAAACTCTGACCTTAGCATTAATGGAAACTATGAAGTTGCTTCACAAGGCCATCCTCGTTCCTCCTGCGTGCAGATTCAAACATGGAAATCTCAACTCCCAGTGTGAATGCTGTTAAAGAACAAGTTAGCTTAAGAGAGTTAAATAAGTTAAATGAAATCATGATCCATAGCAGTCATTCAAAGGGAAGCAAAAAAGAAATGGGGAGATTCATGCTAATATCAACTGAAGAAATTTTATGTCCATATCTTATAATCTGAGCAAATTCTTTAAACATAACAATACCAAGGAAATACCTATTCTTATTTGTCTACCATCTTGTTGTATATTTTGTACCACTTTTTTTTCTATAAGATGACAAACGAGGAACAGAAGGGAAGACATGCAAACTGATTGTGAAGGAAGGGAAGGAAAAAGTGAAGCAAGGAGGTGAGGGAAGTAGAAGTGAGGAGACAAATGGACAGAAAGATAGGTTGGAATGAAGGAAATAATATATTACTATAATTGTATCATGTCATCATATACAAATACGAGTTCATATATAATTATTCATCATTACCTTGTCCATTTTATTCAAAGTAGAATTTTTTTATTTTCTTTCCTGTGTTTTAGGGAAGGGCCTACAGATACTCAGGGTCTCTCTACTAGATAACACTCATAGTGTTTCACCTGCTTACAGCCTTCCAAGAGCTGGGATTGCAGGCCCACACTATCACATCCAGTCTCAGTCACCCTCTGCTCACACCCAGGGGGGCAGGGCTGGTGCAATGCTTCAATCCTCTGAGCTATTTGCTCAGCCCTGTTTTTTTATTTAAATTAATGTTTCCATAACAAAATTTTCCTTCCTGTATACTCCAGTTGCAATAATATTTTCTGCATATTTTTTCCTGTTTTCGTAGCTTATTTTTCAGTGATCTTTCAAACTTGCCTTTTCTGTTTATGCTTTAAAATGATCACCATGTCAAAATCATTAAATTGAGAACACGATCAGCCTGAGACATCCCAGACCCACCTGCCCTGCAACTCCCTGGAGCCCCTGCTCCCAAGCCCACAGAAGGAGTGAGAATATTTGTGACTCTTCGGAGGCCTATTCCACATGAGCCCAGTAAGTGTGTGGCAGAGCTTCGTCGGCCCACGCTGCTCCCTGGTCCAGGGGCACAACAGAGGTGAATGATAGGCTCAGTTGTGGCAGAAGGGCTGCAACAAAAAGGAACTGAACACAATAGCTAGATCCACACCTGCCATAACTTGTTACTTTCAAACTTAATGGATGGGCAACCGAATCTCATTACGCCCTAAGGCGGTAACTGCACCAAAGCTTTACACCAAAGGTCAGAGGTCAGTGCTATACAAAATGACAAAGACAAGGAGAAAAATGCAATCTCAGGCCTCTAGCCCACCAATGTTAAATAAGTACAGAAAGCACAAGCTCAGCTAAAATGAATGAATTAACAGAGTGAGAAGTAAAGAAAAGGAGCAGAAAGGTATAGTGGAACTCAGACCAGAATTAACACCTGAAATTTAAAAAAATATATATTTTTGAATACATAGCATTTAAGCAATGAAAGAAATCCAGAAACAACTGCTGGAAGCCCAATGCCCAAACAGAACAAGTTCAGAGAACACTATCCCAGCTGAAAGATACGAATTAACAATGCCTCAAGCAAAGAAACAGCAGCAGAAAGATATAGAGGATCTCAGAGCAGAAATAATTTCTGAAATAAAAAAAATATCTTTGAAATCATAGCATCTGAAGTAAGGAATAAATTCTGGAAAAATACGGAGGAAACCCAATTTTGAAAAGACTCTGCAGTAAAAGAATTAATAGCTACCTCTAAAGAAGACATTGATAAAAAAAAATAGACAAGATTAGAAATATGATGGATTCCTTGATTGACCAGCACAAGAAAGAGATAGCATGAATCAGAGTCAAAGAGATATAGAAGAACTTAAAATCTCAATCACAAGTCTACAAAACCATTTGAGTGAAAGTGAAGACAGAGCTTCAGATCTCAAAGAAGTTGGCATAGCTAGTGAAAAGCTGAGAAAGGTTTTCTTAAAAACAACGAGGATGCAGGAAAAAATAATCCATCATCTGCAAGATAACGCCAAGATGAACAATGTAAGATTAATTGGCATTAATGAGAATGAAGGAGTGAATACAAATGATATAAAAAGTATATGGGCAGAAGTAATAGCAGAAAACTTCCCAAATAAGAAGAAACAAACCAACATTCAAGTAACCAAAGCATACAGAACACCAAATAACTTCAACACAACTAAAAACACACCGAGACATATAATAGCAAAGATCCAAGAAATCCAGCACAATAATATTATAATGAAACCTGCTAGAGAGAAGAAGCAGATCACATTTAAAAGAAAACCAATCAAAATTACAGCTGACTACTCTACACCCACACACACAAAAAAAAATGAAGGCAAGGAGAGCATGAAGGTGAGTTCTTCAAGTCCAGTATGAAAAAAAATTCCAGCCCAGACTATGAAACCCTGCAAAACTCTCTTTCAAGTTGGATGGAGAAGTGAAATACTTCCACAACAAAGAACAACTAAACAATTTCATGATGACAAAGCCATCCCTACACAGGCTACTGAAAGATGTTCTAGAGAGAGACCACAAGTATCCGAGCTCCATGAATGAGAATGGAAGGAACCCACTAAACAAGGCAAACAATTAAACAGAGTATAGAAAAGACTAAACAGCAGCAAGGAAATATCATGACAACCATAAGTCAACACATTTCATTTATAACCATCAATGAAAATGGTCTCAATTCTTCAATTAAGAGAAATAGACTAGCACAGTGCATTAGAAAACAAAATCTTACAATACAGTATATACAAGAAACACATGTAACTCAAAAGACATTCATAGGCTCAAAGTCAAAGAATGTAAAACAATGCTACATGCCCCAGCACCTCAGAAGAAAGCAACAATAACATTTCTTTTCTCAGACAGTCTCAACTTCAAACCAAGAATGATCAAACAACACAAAGAAGGACACTTTATATTGGTTAGGGGAAAAATTCAAGAGGAAGAGCTAACACTCATAAATATATATATACACCAAACACAGGAGCACCCAACATGTAAGAAAAACCTTAATGGACATGAAAAGCCTAATATCCAAGGCCACAATCTTAACAGGAGACCTTAACACAAACTTATCTTAAAAAGATAAGTCAACCAGACAAAAAATTAGCAAGGAATTAGCAAAAGTGAATCAGAGGTTGGAACAAATGGACCTGATGGAGATATACAAAGTGTTCCACCCAACCACAGCTGAATACACTTTTTTCCAGCGGCACACGTGTCATGTTCTAAAATAGACCAAATACTATTCCAAAGGTAAGGCTTAAATGTGTAGAAGAAAATAGAAATTATTCCATGCATATTATCGGACCACAGTGGAATGAAACTGGAAATCAACGACAAAAGATACCAGAAAAACCCGCTAAATTCATGGAAATTAAACAACACCCTACTCAGCAATCAATGGGTCACAGATGAAATTGAACAAGAAATTCAACAATATCTGCAATACAATGAAAATTCAACCACAAATTATTGGAATATAAGGGATGCGATGAAAGCAGTTCTCAGAGGAAAAGTTGTAGCTATGAACACACACAACAGGAAAACGGAACAGGAAAAAATAAACACATTAATTTTGCAACTCTGAAATCTAGAAAAGGAAGAGCAAACCAAACCCAGAGCCCAAACATGGGAAGAAATTATAAAGATTAAAGCAGAAATTAATTCAATTCAGATGAAAAAACAGTTCAAAGAATCCACAAATCAAAAAGTTGATTATTTGAAAGACTAAATAAAGTTGATAAGCCCAGCCAATCTCATCAAAAGAGGAAAGAAAAAAGTTCAAATATGAGCAATAAGGAATGACAAGGGTGAAATCACCACAGACCCAGCAGAAATTCAGATTATCAGTAGCTACTTTGAGAAGCTTAGAAGAAATGGACAGATTTCTCGATAGGTACAAATTATCAAAACTGAACCAAGAAGACATAACAAACCTCAATAAACCAGTAACAGTCAACAAAATATGAAACATAATAAAAAGCCTGCTGACAAAGAAAAGTCCAGGTCCTGATGGATTCACAGAATTCTATAAGAAATTTAGAGAAGATATAATCCCTACAGTCCAGAAAATTTTCAATGAAATTGAAAAGGAAGCAGTCCTCCCAAAATCATTTTTGGAGGCAAGTACTATACAATTCCAAAACCAGGGAAAGATACAGCTAAAAAAGGAAATTACAGGTGCATCTCCCTCATGATCAGACATGCCAAAATCCTCAAGAAAATTCTAGCAAACAGAATACAGCAAATCATCGAGAAGATCATACACCATGAGCAGGTAGGATTCATCCCACTGAAGCAAAGATGGTTAGTATTGGAAAATATATAAATGTAATACTATATATTAATAGACTGAAATCTAAATACCACATTATCATCTCAATTGGTGCAGAAAAGTTTGGACAGTGCCCAACACTCATTCATATTCAAAACCCCACAGAGAATTGGAATAGATGGCCTCTACCTTAAATTGATAAAAGCCATCTATAACAGCCCAACACCTAATATAATTCTAAACAGGGAAAAATGAAATCTTTTTCTCTTAGTTCTGGTACAAGACAAGAATGTCTTCTATCACCCTTCTTATTCAATATAGTTTTGGAATCATTAGCTATAGCCATTAGGTAAGGGGGAGAAATAAAAGGAATGAAAATAGGTAAAGAAGAAGATAAATTATCACTATTTGCAGATGACATAACTTTACATGGAAGACCAAAAAATATCCACCAAAAAGCTACTAAAATTGATACAAAAATTCAGTAGCATAGGAGGATAAAAAATCAATACAAAAAAGTCAATAGCATTCCTCTACAAGGATAACAAACACACTGAGAGGGAAACCATATAAACAACAACTTTTACAATAGCACCAAGGAATATGAACTACCTTGGAATTCACTTAACCAAGGAAGTCAGAGATCCTTTAATGGAAAATTACAGCACCCTAAGAAAAGAGATGATAGAGGATTTCAGAAAATGGAAAGATATTCCATGCTCTTGGATGGGAAGAACCAACATCGTGAAGATGGCCATAGTCTCAAAATTGTTGTACAGGTGGCAGTCACTATCAAACTTCCACAACATATCTCCCAGACCTAGAGAAATCCTTCCTAAAATTTATTTCAAAACAGAAAATACCTAGAATTGCAAAGGCAATCCTAGCAAACAAAGACAAGTCAGGAGGCATTACAATTCCTGACTTGAAATTATACTACAAAACCTCTGTGATAAAATCAACATGGTATTGGCAACACATTAAACTTGAGGGTCAATGGAATAGATTAGAAGGTGCAGAGGCCTCTACAAAACACTCAGTCACCTGATATTCAACAAAGGGGACAAATACACTCACTGAAAAAAAGATAGCCTCTTTAACAAATGGTGCTGGAAAAATTCACTTTCTATATGCTGAAAACTAAAACTTGACCAGGTCTATCATCCTGAACTAAGCTAAAGTCAAAATGGATTAAATATCTAAACTTTGAAACAGAAACACTCAATCTCCTGGAAATGAAAGTAGGAGGAACAATTGAAGGGGTAGTCAAAGAGATCATGAACAAACATGTATTCATACGGGAAACACTTGAAAGAATTAACAACTGGGATCAACTCTTCTTGAGAATTTTCTAAACGTCAAAAGAAACTGCCAACAAAGTGAAAAAATGTCCCACAAATTTTGAAAAAAAATCTAATGAGCACTCAGACAAAGGTCTGCTCTACAGAACTTATAAAGAGCAAAGATATGTTAGGGGCCTCAAATTTAAAGACTTAATCCAGAAATGGGCATCTGTGATGAATACAAACTTCTCAGAAGATGAAATTAAAGAAGCAAATAAAAGAAAATAATGAGACACACCCCAGCCACCCGTGAAATGCAATTTAAACATTGCTGACATACCACCTCTAGAAAGAATGGCTATCATGAAGAAATTAACCAACAACAAATGTTGGAGAGGTTGTGGGGAAAAGGGAACACTTCTCCACTGCTGGTGGGAATGTAGAGTGGTACAACCATTGTGGAGATCAGTGTGGAGAGTCCTCACAGAGTAGGACTGGAAATCCCATTCAAACCAGCTATTCCCCTACTGGGAATTTTCACAGAAGAACTGAAAACACTGTATCATAGTGGTACATGTGTACCTATGTTTGTCACAGCACAAAATCTTGGAAACAACCAAAATGCCCATCACATGAGGAATGGTTGAAAAAGTTGTAATATTTCTACACAATAGAGTATTACTCAAGAATAAAGAATAATAAACCTGAAGCATTTATGTTGAAGTGGATGCCACTTGAACATATACTCATAAGGGCAATAAACCAGACACACATGTGCAAATATAGTATAGTCTTCCTAGTATATGAAATCAAAAGAAGAAATACAAATAGAAAGGTATAAGAACAACTAAAAAGAATGTAGTCAGATAGTTACGGTAAACTGAACTGCATATGTTGCTGTGTGCTAATCTCCTTCTCTTGTGGATAGCTAACACAAATTTTTGATTTGCAGATCAAAAATTGGAGAAATGGAAGGCCTGCAAGGTCAGCCAACAGTTTAGTCACAGTCTTTCAAGATCAGTGAAGACTCAAGACACAGGAAAACCTGGACTGTAACATCATGGAACTCAGTTGTGCTCCAAATTTTCTGATCAACGAGATTATGGAGCCATACAAGAATGCATCTATGATCTATAGTGTGCCTAACTCCTTAGTCACATGGAGAGAAAACTTTCACAGAAAATAATTTGCTCAAGCAATAGCCGTGACTCATCCACATGGCTGACACTGAGAAAGAGTCTACAGTGTGAGGTACAGGGTTACAAGATAAACCCTGAAGAGACTTGAGTGACCTCATCAGATACAAAAGCTATATTTTTTATTATATAGGTCTTGCTTTATCTCAGTCTTAACCATCCAGCAGAAAAGTATAAAAACGTGGTTTATAAAATAAGGCCATAATAGTAAGCTGAGCTGTAAATGGCTCTAGTCAACAACTTCTTTGGATAACCCACTATTATTGTGGACTGCTGGACTGTGTTGGATTGTTTAGCTGAATTCAAGCACCCATAATTATTGAATGAGAATAGAATACCCATCTTTGACAGGACTAAAAACAAGGGGGATACTTAGGAAGAACCATTCTGTGTTCGAATAAATAGTACAGTTAGGATAAATATGGAGTATTTCTGCATAATTTTATGAGAAGAAAGATTTGTATTCATAGTGTGTGGAGAGGATATTCTGTTAGTTTCTTGTACTATGGATAACCACAAGGAAGATGCCAATGTAAAAAGTATTAATTATTGAAGCTGTACTATAATTCAGCTTTAGAAAATGATAAGTATACAGCTATATTCTCTTAATTCATTGATTAGGTATCTTCTGTAATAGTGTTTGTAAATAGAATATCATGTATGCACCTTGTACAACAAAAAAACACTACAAAAACTATTTGCCATGTATTAATTATTGAATCTGTCTTGCTAATGTGATTTGAAACTGTCTCGTTGTTTGTTCTTCAATAAAATAAAAATCATTAAATTGAAAATACAGAGGCTGATTTTCTGTCAATTACCTATATTTCTATCTACTTTGGACATTAGTAATTAGTAGAATTTATTGTTTCGATGTTATATAAAAATTATATAATTGTGATTACATTGTATTGAGCCTTTAAATATATGGAATTTTTATGAAATCCTGCCATGTGCAGCAGAATGATTGAATCTGGATTATGCTATATAGGGCTAAGTGAAATAAGCCAGCTTTAGAAAGACAAGTATTGCAAACCTTCTCTATATGTAGGAACAAAAAAAGCATGTTATCCTGAATGTAGAGTACTAACAGTGATCGTGAGAGATCAGGAAAGTGTATATAAGTTGGAAAAAAGGAAATTCAATTTATCAGTGCATGCTGTATGTATTTATGGTAATATAATTTGTGTTAGTAAAATAAAAATACATAGAATGTCATGTAAAATATAGGTATTTGTTCACACAGGTGCCTAATCTAGATGGTTGTCAGAAATATTCTGAAATACAGAAATTCACTTTTTGTTCCTGACCATTAAGTTTCCTAAGACTGTATCTAGAATGTCATTGCAATTCCCATACAAAATAAATAAATTTACTGCTTTGTTAAAATTTGCATTATAGAATAAGACTTTGAAATTCTCAATTAAATTGGTTAAGCAGGTAGCTAGAATCTGCCATTTATTATTTGTTTCACTTTGAGAAAATCATTTGACATTATCAAGATTATTTTTAGTTCAAATTTGAAGCAAGCTGAGCAATACAAAGTCAGGGTAATGTGAAAAACAATATCTTGTATTAACACAAGGTAATATAATGCACTCAGCCCTGTGGATAACAAGAAGTGTGCTTTCCAGAGACTTCTAAATTAAAATGCTTCTAACATCTATGATATAAAAGTTACATGAAATAAAATGGATTCTAACAAAACCACTGAAATATGAACTTATAGTTCATATCATGGTGGTAAAGGACTGTATGTTTTCACCTGAAGGTCAAGAGCCGAGTGAGGATATTTCCTTGCTACTCTCATTCATACTGAAGTTTTATACTGAATCAATGAAGGTTTGGGAAAGAGAAGAAAGACTTTCAGAAGGAGGAAGAAACACAATTGTTCTGAGCTGGCCACAGCCAAATAGCTCAGTGAACTAACACACCTGCAAGCAGGTGAGGAATTTGGGGTTTTGATCTCCGGGATTGCCATGCCGGCCCTGCCCCCTGGGCACGCTGAAATGGCAATTGAGACTGGGTGTGATGGCACATGCATATAATCCCAGTTCTTGGGAGGCTGTAAATAGAGGGATCACTATGAGTCTGATCTAGTAGTAAGACCCTGAATACCCTGAATACCCTTCCCTAAAATACAACGAAAGAAAGAAAGAAAGAAAGAAAGAAAGAAAGAAAGAAAGAAAGAAAGAAAGAAAGAAAGAAAGAAAGACAAAGCGAGAAAGAAATACAATTGTTCCTGTCTATAAAAGACATAACTATATAAATATGAAATCGCAAATCAGTTATCCAGGAAAAAGACTTCACTACAGCTAACACATAAGATAGTTTGTAAGATACATGATCGACTCAATACTCAACTTCCCTTTTTTATGAGTAAAAAAAAAAAAGAAGAAAATAAGATTTAGAACATAAAGCCACTAATAATTGCTTTACAGAAAATTAACATTTGTGTAAAAATCTAATAGAAGCAGCATGCTAAAACTTATAAAATGATAATAAAATATATTCTGAGTAACTGGATAGAGATTCAGAACTAAGACAACAATTAAAGCTTATTCCATACATTTTTTTATTGGTTTAATGAAATGTCTATTAAAAACACACTAAGGTTTTCTTTCCTTTGACATAGTTATTCTATAATTTATGTGAAAATTCACAGACTCTAAAATAGTGGAAACAGCCATTGCAAAGAATAATAAAGTTGAATGAATGACATTATTTGATATTCTTTTCCTGTATAACTTTAATGATTAATGTAATGTGACACTGTTGAAATATAGACACAGAGAATACAATAGAGTGGAAAAATACCAGAAACATACATAAACAAATAAATGCATTTAGCTGACTATTAACAAAAATACAAATTTAGAAATTCAGTGGAAAATAGGCTTTTCAGAAAATTTAATTGGATCAGTTGACATTGGTATACAACAAAAGGAACCTCTAACATACCTCCAGACTGTATACTATTCAGAATACACCACAGAATCAAATATGAAATGCAAACATAAACCTTGATCAGAATCAAGCTCTGCATGATGTCGCAGCACAGAAATTCTTAAACAAGCATCAAGAACACAATATATAAAAGGAAAAAATTGACAAAGCTTATTTTATTAAAATGAAAAATTGATTCATGCCTCATAAAAGTCAAGTTTAGGGAGATGAAGAAAGCCTTTATATAGTCTTGTTTGTGTACATGTGTTTGCATGTGTGTGTGCTTATATTTCAAGTAATTGTTGTTTGGCGAATTTTTTTGTGCGGGTCAACTTTTTCAATGTATGTACTGTTCAGTATCTTTTGATGAAGTTATTTTTGAAAACATAAATCGAATTGAAAATGCAGAAAGTGCAAAAAAATGACATCCCAACCATCAAGTCAACTCACCTTTACAGATAGAAAAACTAAGTTACATAATGAAAACACAATTTGATGTATGACTTATTTTTAATTTATTTGCAACTATACATTCATGTACTGTTATATAAGTCATTTTTACTGATGTAAGTAGATTAATCTAGGAAAAATATGAAGTGTCTCTTTTTTATTGTCACATTTCCTTAAAAAAATTTGGAGACCTATGCTATTTTATTTTCTAGCTATAAATAGTATCATGTTATAGCATAGAAAATTTCTTTCAAATAAAATAAAAGCTAAATGAATTAGAATCTTAAATTCCACAGAATACTCAAATAAAACAGAATATAGGACCCCTGAAAACACATTGCTTCTATGCTTACATTGGATATACATAGTCCAAATCAATTTTAATACTAACATAAGGCATATTTTAAATATTTTATTTCATGATTTCTGAATACAAACATATTTTTGTGTATGTCTATGCTTAAAAGTCTGATATCAAAATTTCAACTGCCAGAGTGAATTTATTTTGTGTTTTTAGAAGTAAAGCTATCATTTATAAATAAACAAGAATCATTATAAATAGATGGACCTTTTAAAGTGCTCTTTTGGCAAAAAGTCAATGAATAGTCATTATGTGAAGTAAACCTGTAATTAAAAACCAATCTGTTTCAGTTTTTCCAGTTCCATGCCACCTGTAAAAATATCACTTCAATAGTTTTGGGGATTTTACATTATCAAGAGGGCGCAACGATTTTCCTTCTTTCTTTGTACCAGTTCCTACATTTTGGTATTTTCATTGTTTTGTACATCAAAAAAGTAATTTACGTTTGCAAACACTGATATGAAGCAAGTATGCACAGTTTAATTGACTTTAAAACCAAAGACTTTACTTGCTTAGTATGTGATGCTCTTTTATGGAAAAGGGATAATTCTCCCTGTGAAAAATTACATCTTATTCTTATTTATAGCAAACTTATTTTGCACTTATTCATACTATGCCTTCCTTTTCTTTTTTTTTTTTTTTTTTTGTCTTTTTGAGACAGGGTTTCACTATGCAGTTCAGGCTGGCCTTAAGCTCACTTTGTAGCTCAGGCTGGTCTCGAACTCACAACAATCCTCCTGCCTCAGCCTCCCAAGTGCTGGGATTACAGACATGCGCCACCACGCCCAGCTTGTGCCTTCCTTTTCAATTGTGAATCTACTAAATGCTCTTTGACCATTATGTTTTGTATTTTATTATATCATTTTCTTCTTTTTTTCTTAAAAGTTTATTTAACTTAAATAGACTTCGTTTCTGAAACATCTTTTCCCCATGGTGATTCATAGGACGTTCAAGCCAATATAAATATTTTATAAATACTTGAGTAGTTGGGTATACACCTGCACAATACCCCAGCAATATCTTTTAGCAAGAAAAACACTGAAGAGTAAAGACTAGACCCAATTACTAGGTACAGTGAACATCTGCTACAAATATTTCTGAGGTAAGAAGGCACCACTTACCTGTTCAACTAAGAAAACCACTCTTACAACACAGGATGATTTTATTTTTACACCGGTCCTAGAACTCTTAAGCGGCCAATCAGGTACTGAGTGGCCAAGTAACACCCCTAGCATGCCATGAAGTCGTAGGGAACAGGTTTCAACAAATCAAATTCCTTTCCATTAGTTCTCACAAAGTGCACTTCTCTGGGAGGGGCAGGCTGGCACTTCAGTTGAACCCAGGTACCTTTCTCTTTGGATTCCTTCTTTTTCTGATCATTTTCCTTGACACATTTCAGGAAGGTATCATGACATTTTTTTGAGTGTTTAATATGATCAATATGTACATTAATCCTCTAGGCAAGAATCTTGACTTTAACTTGCATTTTTACAGCGACACCAACAGCATGCTGAATAACATTGTAGACTCTTCCTGCTTTGCCATGGTAACATTTGTGAGGCATTCCTTTTTGTCTACAATATCACCATTCTTGTAGATTCACATGTGCGGCTAAAGGAACAACCCGTGTTTTCTAAGAGGTCTGGAGAACATGTCCTGGGTTCCTCTGCTCTTGCCCTTTGTGTTAGTCATTTTGGAAAATTACTGAAGATGGCTGTTCTGGCCAAAAGGCTGCAGTTTCGTTTCTAGGATCTATTTTGCTAGTTATAATTTTCTATATTGTTCACATCAATTAAAAAATTTATACTCTTTTGCTTATTTCTTTCATTTCTCTCTCTCTCTCTCTCTCTCTCTCTCTCTCTCTCTCTCTCTCTCTCTCTCTCTCTCTCTCTCTCTTTTGTGGTGCCAGGAATTGATCCTTAGGAACTTGCACTTCCCAGGCAAGCACTTATTCTACTGAATATCTATCTTCCCAGCCCCTTCTTCTTTCTTTTTATGTCTAACTGTCCATACTAATTTTCTTTCTTAATCTTCCCTGGACTGTAAACATAACAAAATGTGTGTTCTTTTCTCTGACATACCTGTGTTTATTAGAGTTGCATTTCTAATTATTTATAAGAATATAATCTTAAATATTTATGGACAGGTACTATGAATCTGCCAATTTTTGTTCTTTAAAATAAAAGAATTTTTTAGGGCATGGGAGATGGCTCAGTGGAATAAGCACTTACCGGGCAAGTGCAAGGGCCTGAGATCAATCCCCTGTTCTGAAAAAAAAAAAAAAAAAAAGAATTTTTCTTCTTTAATTCCTGGAATTATTATTTGCAATGCAGTTTATTTATTCTTTTTTGTGATCACATATATGCTCTAAGTCTTTTCTTCTATTTTTAGGTATGTACATTTGAATTGTACATACAATGATGTAAGAACATCACTCATCTTTAGGTGAGAAGCTCTGCATTCGCTCTATAGCAAGGAAGAGGTTCCCTAAAGAAGGAAGTGAGGAGCACAGACTCATTCCTAGTGCTCTGTAATGCCAGTTAATACACACATTCTAGGAATAACTCCTTGTCTGTTTGTGCTTCATTGTCTCAAATCCAAGCTCTGTCACCTGTCTGTGTAGACTTTGGGATGTGGAGATCTGTGTGGCCAGCACTGGAATTACAGATAGAGCATGCACATCAAGGAAGAGCTTCTCATTAGAAATACCTAGACTGGGGCTAGGGAGATGGCTTAGTAGGATGAGCACTTCCCTGGTAACCACAAGGGCCTGGGTTCAATTCCTGGTTCCACCAAAAAACAAAACAAAACAAAACAAAAAAAAAAAAAAAAAAAAAAAAAAAAAAAAAAAAAAAAAAAAAAAAAAAAAAAAAAAAAAAAAAAAAAAAAAAAAAAAAAAAAAAAAAAAAAAAAAAAAAAAAAACACCTAGTGATAAAATTTCCAAAGTGTACATCACAATTCCTGATTTGAAATCATACTACAAAGCCACTGTGATAAAATCAACATGGTATTGGCAACAAAATAGACCTGAGGATCAGTGGAATAGATTAGAAGATGCAGAGGCATCTACAGTCACACTCAGCCATCTGATCTTCGACAAACGGGCTAAACAAGCTCACTAGAAGAAAGTTAGGATCTTTGCCAAATGGTGCTGGAAAAGCTGGCTTTCTGCATGCTGAAAACGAAACTTGACCCAGCTCAATCACCATGCACTAAGTTAAAGTCAAAATGGATTAAAGATCTAAACATTAAAACAGAAACAATCTCTTGGAAGAGAAAGTAGGAGGAATTCTTGAAGACATAGGGGTAGGTAAAGAGTTCATGAACAAACATATATTTGCACAGGAAGCACTTGAAAGAATCAACAACTGGGATCAACTCTTCTTACGGAGCTCCTGCATGTCAAAAGAAATTGTCAACAGAGTGAAAAGACAAACCACAAACTTTGAAAAAATGCTAACTAATAAGCAATCAGACAGAAGACTACTGTCTAGAAAATGTAAAGAACTAAGATATAACAGGGCCCTCAAATTTAAAGACCCAATTCAGAAATGGGCATCTGAAATGAATACACACTTCTCAGAGGACGAAATTAAAGAAGCAAATAAATATATGAAAAAATGCTCCACATCGCTAGCCATTTGTGAAATGCAAATAAAAACAACACTGAGATACCATCTCACTCCAGAAAGAATGGCTATCATAAGGAAATCAACCAACAACAGATGTTGGAGAGGTTGTAGGGAAAAGGGAACACTTCTCCACTGCTGGTGGGAATGTAGACTGGTACAACCATTGTGGAGATCAATGTGGAGACTCCTCAAAACAGTAGGACTAGAAATCCCATTCAAGCAGGCTATCCCTCTTCTTGGAATTTTCCCAAAGGACCTGAAAACATTGTATCATTGTGATATATGTGTACCTATGTTTATAGCAGCACAATGTGTGATAGAAAAATCTTGGAAACAACCAAGATGTCCATCACATGAGGAATGGTTGAAAAAGATGTGGTGTTTCTATATAATGGAGTATTACTCAGCTATTAAGAATGATAAGTTTGAAGCATTTATAATGAAGTGGATGTCACTTGAGCATATACTCATAAGTGAAATAAATCAGACACACATGTGTAAATATCGTATAGTCTCCCTAGTATAAGAAGCGAAAAGCTGAAATACAAAAGGAAACGTACAACAACAACTAAAATCAATTGAGTCAGATAAGGCAAAGTGAATGGCATATGCTGCAGGATACTAATGAGCTTTTCTTTTGGATGGTTAACAACCTAAGTTCACAAATCAGAGTCGGAGAAATAGAAGAGCCACAAGGCCAGCCAACATTTTGGCCCTAGCCTTTCAGGACATAGGAGAACGTGTACTGCAACATCATGAAACTTAGTTGAGATCCAAATTTTCTGAACAAGGAGATTATGGAGCCACAGAGGAAAGAGACTGAAGTTCTATAGTATGCCTGGGGAGAGTCACATGGAGAGAAAACTTTCTCTCAAGCTCTCACAGAGAGCAAACTGGTCAAGCATTAGCCTTGACTCATCGACATGGATGACACAGACAACGGTTCTACAGAATAATGTACAGGACTACAAGATGAACCCTAAGGGGACTTCACTGACCACATAAGAAACATAAAGTACATGTGTTGGTATATAAGTCTTGCTCTATCTAGGTCTTAACCATCCAGCATAAAAGTATAAAAATGAAGTATACATCATGAGGCCATAATATTAAGCTGAGCTGTAAATGGCTATGGTCGACAACTTCTTTGAATAACTCACTATTGTTGTGGAATGCTGGACTGTGTTGGCTTGTGTTGTCGAGTTCAAGGACCTAAGCTAGTTGAATGACAATGGAGTGCCCACCTTTGACAGGTGTAGACAAAGGAAGGGGTGTAGAAAGAAAAAATCGTGATGTGTGTGTATATATAGACAGTACAGTTGGGATAGATAACGCTGAGCTTCTGCATAATCCTATGAGAGGCAAGATTTGCACTAATGGTGGTTGGGCAGGATATTATGTCAGCTTTTAGTGCTCTGGTCATCCACTAGGAAAATAATTATTGAATTTTTGGTATAATTCTGGCATAAAAAATAAGATATGTAAACAGCTACACTCTTAATTTACTGATAGGAGACATCTGCTATAATAATGTCTATAAGTATAATATCATGTATGTGCCTTGTATGATACCAAAACAGTTATGAAAACAGTTTGCAATGTATTAATTTATTGAATCTGTCTTGTTACGATGTCTTAAAACTGTCTGATTGATATTTGTACTTCAATAAAATAAAAAAAATTTAAAAAAAAAGAATTTCCAAAGTGTTCTTTTACAGTCCTTTGAAAGACCATGTACATGAAGTTAGAAGTGATCATGTGAACTAATTTAACTAAACTAGTAAATTCTATAGTCATCATCTAATGTAGATACATACTCACAAAAAATAAAAATTGCAAAAAATATTATTGATCTCATGAAATGTATGTTTTGTCCTTACCAGGCAAGAACAAAGAACCAGCTTGTGAATCATCAATTCTTTGAAATATTTCATTGATATTTGCTTCTCAATAAGATTAACAATAAATAAATAAATAAATAAATAAATAAATAAATAAAAAATAAATAGAAAACGGGCAAAGGGCTGCCATGGTTTAATTGCATAGTTCTGCACTCACCACAAGAATGTGTGCTTTTATTCACACATAAAACGATTTGCTGTAACTCTTTCCCAAGCTTTCCAAATAAATAAGCATTTATTTTTTCTTTTAGATAAATGTTACATCTTTTACATATTAAAAAAGTTGTCATAAAAATATCATACAATAATCAAATAATTTGCCCTGAATAAAAAAACGCAAAGACTTCTTTTGGGGATTTATTGTTATATAATAATTTGCAAAACAAGATATACTTAAAAATGAGTATAGTCTTCACATAACCACTCTAAGTTTTTGAAAAGCAATTGAGAAATTCATTCTTATTAACAATTTTGAAATAATGATGAATAAAAGTTTTTTTTCACCCACAAAATTCTTTGACTTGAATACTGGAATAAACATTTATGATTTTTTTTTTTATTGTGGTACTTGGTATTGAACTCAGAGCCTGTGCTTGCCAGGCAAGTGTTTATTTTACTGAACTATCTCCCTGGCCCCAAATATCTGGGATTTTGAATATCTCCTATTTCAAATGTTTTATAAAGATTCAGTGAATGTCATCATTTTGTTGTTGTTGTTGTCCTTGTAGACATAACTTTTTAAAACAATTTTATTTTAAAGAAAAAAAGGACAAAAATCCCTCAAATTCTAAAGCCATATGATAAGAAAGCAACAATCCTATATATTGCATAATGTTTTCTTTCAGTATCTGAAATACGGTTGCTTTTTGAGAGAAATAACAATCTTTCCAACACACTATTCTTCTGTAGAAATGTAATACATAAACTCTCAAATTCAAACTGAATTCAAAATCTTTCGTGAAACGTAACGCAAGCTAAAATGATCTCTGCATAGGATGTGCTCTCCTAGATCTTTATTTCAAAACATACATTGAAAAGTGTACAGTAGTTATTCGAACTTTTGAAGCCCCAGTTATTTTGTTCTCCTCTGTACATTTCAAACTCTTTAAGAGTGTATATTTATTGAGCATGGTACAAAAGTTTTTTTTGAAAATATATATGTTATCGGGAAGTACAAAAATTATGAAGAGAAATGAAGCACTGTCAATAAGAAGGATTGAAAGAAAAGAGAAGAGGGAGAGTGCAGAAAAGAGAGAAGCACAGAGATAAAAAGAAAAGTGGGTGAGGGTGCAAATAGGAAAGCCACACCCAGCGAAGGTGGGCAAAAAAGGAAGGGGGCCAAAGGGAAGTGAGGGGCAGGGGAGGGGAGAGGAGCGCTGAGGGCAAGAGAAGAGGGCATGTATTAGCATCATAAATCTGGTGATATATAAATTACAACTACATTTTAATTAAGAACACAATCTAATTAGCTTACTGTGATAAATCACCCTGTTATGTCTGATGAACTTAAGGACCACAATAACTAGGTATTATACTCAGATATTAAGTGATTATGAAGATAATAATCATCAACTTTATAATCTTTTTCCCTAATATTTTATTCACTTTCCTAAAGAAAATGATACCAATTCTGACACCACATCATTAAATTATCATTCCAGCCATTTGTCCCATTTACAGTAACATTATATTATGATGACAACCTTGGAAGTCAGTCATTTAAAGAAACTGTACTCACTCCATTAGGGTAAGAAAAAACAGAAGGCCTGTGATCTCAATTTAAAACCAGCGATTTTCTTGCATTTTATTTTGTAAATATTCTCTTTAAATGAATTTATTTTTGTCTGACATAAAGGATAAAGTTATACATATATATATATGTATATATACATGCATATATATGTATATGTATATGTGTATGCATATATATATATATATATATATATTCACACATTCATGCAACATTTGTAGATATAGATAGCATTAGCTGTACATTCAGATACAGATATATACATAGCTCACAACCTACTCTACAATGACAAGAAAACATTACTAACATAAAAAAAGAAAAACTTGCCCAACATGTGCCCCATATCTCACTTAAGGTAATCCAATATTCATTAGTATTTCTCAAATTTTAGCAATTTTTAAATAGACCGATAATCTTTTCCTTGTGTTTATGCCAACTTATCCTTTGACTAACTCACCTTTGACCCTTAAATTCAATAGGCATCAACAAATTTGAAAATGAAATTTTGTATAAGTACCATAGCTCACTAATGACAGGAGTGCAGGTAGCTAATATCTTAAAGCTCTGCTTAACAATCTCCTGGGCCTTTGACAGGAAATTCTGTCCAATACCATTAGCTAGTGATACAAGTCAGTCTATTTAAGTTGATGCATATAATTAATAATAGTTTGAAAACATTGTTTAAGAGAATATTATAAAAATGCATCAGAATGTCTCCCACCTTTTGAAGCTGAATGCCGTATGTCCATGTTTCCTATATTTGTTTATGCTCTAAAATGTGTGTACCTCAACAAATACCAAGAGCTGTTTTACATATATATTCTGATGGAAATTCATAGTGTTTCTTTCTATTCTACTTCATTTTATTTTTGTTGATTAGACAATGACCTCTAACAATACTTTCATGAGGAAATATTTTAACAGTCTTTTAATAAGTGGTAAGTGAGAATTTTATAATGGAAATCAACCAATCTAAAGTGCTAAAAACATCAGTTATCCAATCTATAGAACATATGTAGGGATTATAATGCATTAGTTGACTACCAGAATTCTGAGGTGGGCCATGACTGGTTTGCCTTGGTTCAGTCAGGCAAAACCACTGTCACTATTGCCGTGGTTCTTAGGTCAGTCTTTGTCTTTAGTTTTAATGGACAGTTTTCAATCATAAATAAAATAAAATCTATATGAGATTTGGAGCATACCAGTGAATTACTGAAGCATACTAAGACGTCTTTCAAAGCAGTATTACTTTTTATTAGGAATTACTTACCTCTCTTTGGAGATTCTGCACAGTATTTTTTGTGTGTGCTAAAGAACCTTTCCATGATTCTTAAAAAAGACGCTAAATATTATGTACTGAAAACAACTGCAAGATAAAATGGGGTATATAAATGGGAAACAAAGAAAGAGGAATGCATAATAAGTGATGACCTTTGGAAATGACCAAGATAGGTGATAAGCACAGTAAACACACCTTCCAGGGAAGCACTTTGGCTTCCCTCATAGGCAGCATACAATGCAATGCACTGTTAATGTTTATTAAACTTTAGGATTCTATTAAAATAATGTTTTCCTATTCTAGCTTTAGAAAATGACATTTAATTTAGGTTTTTAAATAGACAAAGCTTGCATAATTGAGCTCAGTGTTGCTGTTAGAGAATTATTTATCTAATAATTATGTATCCATAATATATAATAAATATACAATAGAACATTTGTGTATATTTCTTTACCATATACAAATTGAACACAAAGCAAACAGGTTGTGTATGAAGCTTAGCAGATATTGTTGAAACTATTAATTAATACAGGTTCTGAACTCAAATATAATTCTTGTTTGGCCTTCTTCATTTTATTTTAGTTTTGTGTGGGAGATGAAAAAGAAGCATGACCCTTGGACACTACTGTTTTTCCATGATAAATACACCAAAGATAAGGGAACAAGACATTCTCGTTCTTTCTCCTGGCTCTATATTTCTCCACATTATATCTGTTCATTATACATCAGATCTCTTTTTTTAAATCACCTTCCTGTACAAACACACAGCCTGAGTTGCAACTCTATTCATTTATTACAAATGCAAGGGCTGGGAAGATAGCTCAGTAGAATAAGTGCCTGCCTGACAAGTGCAGAGTCTTGAGTTCAAAACTCCTCAGTACCATGAAAAACAAATACTGTGACTTTCTAAGTCAGAGGTCTTTGGGGCCAGGGGGATGGCTCAGGGCAATAACACTTCCCTTGCAAACTCAATGGCCAGTTCAAAAAAAAAGAAAAGAAAAAAGAAAAATTCAAAATAAGATTGTTCATCTTCAAACTTTTTTTCCAGTGGTACTAAGGACTGAGCTAAGGGCCTTCACTGTGAACTATATCTTCAAACTCTGTTTTTATGTTTTATTTTGACATAGGATCTTACTAAGCAGCTAAATTGGACAGGCAAAGCTTAAATTTAGGACATTGCTGCTTCAGCCTCCCTGGAAGTTGCTATTGTAGGCATGAACCACCATGTCTAGCCTTACTGTTTTACTATTGTCTTTTAAAGGATAATAAAGCTATGTGAACTTTGTACTTTAATCTTGAGCTTCACATTCATTCTATGATGCAAGTGCCATCATCAGCCAAACTCTTCACAGGCCCAAAGAAATCAAGTGCCCCAAAGCGAGCAACAAATTTCCACAGAAAGAGGGAGCCACTCACTAGGTCAGAGGACTCCAACCATGTTCCAGACAAGACTACATTTCCAGCCTTGCTATCCTAAGGTGAGAATTTCAGAGATAACATTATTATTAAAGCCAAGTAAATTGGACAATGAGCAAGAGGGATTTGGGGCAGTGACTCACTGGACAGGCAATAGGAGCTGCTGGTGGGCAAACTAGGCAGTGAGAAGACTCTGAAGAAATAGTGACTTATTTCTTAAAACTTGAAGAGAAGAAGTTCATCTTCTGACTAGATAAGTATGGGTGCCAATGGTCAACCCAAATGGAGATGTCCATCCCTTCATTACTGAACACTAACCACCTAGTTAAGCCACTCCTGAATCAGCCTCCTGGAAAGATACACTGTAGGCAAAAGCTTTTCATTGTCTCCTTGAGCTCAACTTTCAGATAAATCCATTTTTCTTGGCCCAGCACTTCTCCTCTAAACCTCCCTGGCCTCTCCTGAGTGAGAAGTTGAACTTGAGTCAGGCAGAATGATGAATTATCAATGCTGCAATGCATTGAAAACAGATTTGTAGAAAGAGGCCATTGTGTGCATCTGTGGATATACAAAGATATTATTATAGCTTTTTAAACTTTTTCTTACCTTGGTACGATCAATAATATTGCAAAATTGTTACAAGTTGCAATACTCTATATTCTCTATATGTTGTACTTCAAACATATTTGAAAACCAACATTTTATAAAGGAGCTAATGAGAACTGTAAGAATATAAAGGCCATATGATAAGTATTAACTACTGAATAAAATAATGGTTAGTTTGAAATGAAAGAAATACTTGTAGGTTCATTCTTGATTTACATGGAAAAGCCTAATGGAATGCATTCAAATGAGTTAGAAGAAAAATATCATTCATCAAATAAGCACAACTGCATGGATGAATTACAGATTTAAAAATAAACTGAACTGCAATATAGAAGAGGAAAGGACCAGTCAAATAGCTCCTTGGATTAAACCACCTGCAAGCAGGGGCTGCGGCCGGGGGTCCTATACCCCCACCCCGCCTGCTGTGCTGGCCCTGCCCCTGGGGCACACGGAGGCAGCAATTGAGACTGGGTGTGATGTTGCACACCTGTAATGCCAGCTCTTGGGAGGGTGTAAACAGGCAGATCACTATGAGTCTGATTTATCAGTGAGACCCTGAACACACTGTAGACCATTCCTTAAAAAATACAAAAAATTATTTCAACCTATGAATAGGTTGAAAAAAATAAGTAAATGTATATGTAGATGTAATTTGTTAAGTTGCACTAGCAATCAAACTGTAGATTAAAGCATATGTTAAGCAAGCTATTAAATATGTGCTTCCAGACCTTAATTCTGTTTTAAAGTACCAAATATTCACTTGGCAGCACACAGAAACCCTGGATAAAAGGACTTTAAAGAAGTGCAATAGAATACTCAAGTACTGTTGCTTCTCAATTTACCATACAAATTCCACCGAGCTCCTTACAGCTGGAAAAAATGGATCCAACATGCGTCTGCCTAGCCTCTGTGCAGATGTGGCAGGATTCCAGATTCTCTAAGAGTTCTCTGCAAAACATCCAAATAAGCAGCCTGGGGAGGTTCACTTGCATAAGCAGGTTGGTAAGATAGTACTGAATTCACAAACAAAAATAAATTGCAATGGGAAGAATAAAGTTTTATTTATTTGGGGAACAGGCTGAAATCATTCAATAAAGAAACTAAATTTAAGGTTTTCTGAAATTATTGATAAGTCATCAGGCATTTTTCATCTTTGGGTGGCTTAGATCATCTGTAACATTAGGCACTAGTGTAAGAAAATCCTTCAACATTTAACGTGTTTCACTAAATACAATATTCTAGACTAAAGTGATAAATATGAAAGTAATTGAAGTAATTCCTTTCAGATTGAGGACTAAAACGTATGAAAGTTATCAAAAGTCAGAGAAACAGGCAATGAAACATACTTACTGAAAAGAATTTAATTTGGCAGTTAACACATAACATATCAATTATCTTATTTTCAGAAGCTGAGTCTGAGTTTAAAATAGTCTGGCAACTGAGAAGATTCCTGAAATGCAACATGGTGTGTTAGATGCAGCAATAGAATTATAAATGCTATGATGAAGTATCCAGGAGAGGAGGAATACATCTGTTGAAATGAGGAAAATAGTGAAGATATCACTAAGTATGAGCTGTCACTTGACCTAGACATGGAAGCATTTAACATCAAAGGAAACCAAAGATCAAAAGAACACACATTATGTTGAAGTGTTCATTGGTCCCCATCAAGAGTCATTTATACTATGTAACAATCTATACTAGAGAAAATTCAGAAAATTAATTATATACGAACATGATTAGTTTACTTGACTGAAGTTTTCTGAAAGCAACAGGTCTGGTCATGACACGAGTGGAGGGTGTAATGTAGCCTAAAAGAATTAGTTGGAGGATTCTGGGAAAAAAAAGAATTCTGGGTTGAGAGTTTCTTAAACAGAAGACTACAGAATAAAATTGAAAACCAGTGAATTAATTCAGTCATTACTATTATACTTCTGCCTCTTTTTGCATGTACTATGCAATAATAAGGCTTTTTGTATTTTAGGGAATTGTCTACAGGGTGTTCAGGATGTCACTACCCGATCAGATTCATAGTGATCCAAATAAGGCATTGCTAGATTTTCTTATTTTGGTGCAGCATCATATCTCAGGGCTGGGGACATAGATTGGTGGTCTAAGTGCCTGCCTGGGAAGCACAAGGTCTTGGTTAGATCCCCAGTACTGACACAGCAGAATAAAACTCTTCACCTAAAAGATACCTGAACCAAGTTCATGTTCTCTAAAACAAAAGAATGAATATTGGGAATAACAGAGGTTAAGAGCAGAATATATTTATTGAGGAAAAGAATGTTCCATCCAAGAGAAAGACAAAAGGTGGACCAGAAAGTTTTCTCCCCAAGCTGTGTCTTCCAGGGATATTTATAGTAAAATCATTTGGGCAGATGGATCTTGATAGGCTATGGCCTTAACATGAATGGCTGAATTATTAAGGTGGTCATCTACTATGTCTGAAAGCCTTGAAACAACAGCTTATCTTCCCAGAGACCATCTCCCCCCTTCTTCTCCACCTCAGTCCAGGGTGCAATTTCCTTTCCCCTTTCCTGCCACCTCAGGGAAGGCCCCAGTCAGCTCCTTAGGTATATATAAACATTACCTTCAAACGCTACCCTTGGCAAAAGGCCATAAAAACTTCAGCCCCCTTTGTTCCAATCCAGAGAATTCCTTATCTTCCAGAGATTCTCTCCCTGTCCTCCAAGATTATATAGCCACCATCCCTTTTTCCTTCTGCCTGTTTCTCTGCTGCAACACCCTTGAAAATCTATCATTTTTTGATGCTGTGGCCTGGATCAGCGAGTAGTGTAGCTCCTGGGGCATCGCCTGCTCCAGCTTTGAGCTCCCTCAATGAACCATCTTCTGCTTGTGCTTTTGCCTCTCCTGCCTGCCATTAGCATTCCAGCACTGGCTAATCTCACTGCTCATTCATGTGCCAAAACTGTAGGGATCTTGCTCATTTTTGTCACATCTCGTCTCGAAAATCATGAGCTCATGTCAGGACCCTTCTCCATCTTCCTTGGTCATCTGGTCCCTGGATCCTCACTCTTTCTAATGATGCTGACAAAGTGGGTGTTGGTTCCTTGCTCTCATTCTCACTCCAGGGTAAAAAGTGATGGCTTTTTGGCAGGAAGTGACATTGGCTTTTGCCCTAATCTTTAGCTCATTTTAATTCAGTCACCATCAGAAATACTAATTCCCAGACCCTAAAAGACACCCAATTGGGATGCCTGGTGCTTAATCTCAGCTCTCTTGACCTCTCATGACCATAAAACCAAAGCGCTTAATCTTCTACCTTCAGACAGCTTGGCCACTATATAAGCTTAATTGTAAAACCCAATGGACTGTAGAAAAAGCAACAAAAACAAACCTTTTGATCCACTAATTCTCATAGTTTAAGACAATCTATCACAGCCCACTCACTCTATAACCTTAGTGAGCTCATCACAAGAGACAAATCCAGCCCTAAAGACTCCTCATATACAACAAATCCACTCAATGTTCATAGAGGTTCCTTCCATCACTCTTTTCACCTATCGTCCTGTGAATCCCACCACCTTACTCTATACCTCTGATGAGGCCCTCATTACAGTTGTGTTGAGATCCTACAGACGACCTGAAGTCCCTTTTTTCACATTGATATCAAAAACTAAAAATTGATATTCTTCCTCTTCAACATGGTCATGGTAAAATAACACATTCCGATCATAGAACCCCCCTCTTCCTCTCCTGTGTCCTTTAATCATGATGACTTGTACTCATAACATCCTGTCTTTTTAACATTGTTTCGAGATTTCTTCAGTCTCTGATATAAGCCATCACTAATGATAAACTTCTAGTGCTAGCTGAGACACTTGGCACTAACTTCTTCACGAGCATAAATCACTGGCCTGTCAACAAGATGACACCCTAGTTCAACAGGAATCAGTCTAAGAGACATTTTGCCCCTTTTATAACAACCAAAAAATGGGAATGATGGTATGGCCTTAGTATGAATTGCTGAATTATTAAGGTGGTCATTTAATATGGCTAAAGAACTTGAAACAGCAGCTTATTTTCTCAGAGATTATCTCCCCTTTCTTCTCAACTCAGCCCAGTGTGCAATTTCCTTTCACCTTTCCTGCCGCCTAAGGGAAGGCCCCAATCAGCCCCTCAGGTGTATCTAAACATACCCTCCAAACTCCATCCCTGGCAAAAGGCCATAAGAGCCTCAGCCTCCATTTGTTCCAATCCAGAGAATTCCTTATATTCCACAGATTCTCTCTCTGTGTCCTGCAACATAATAAAGCCCCTTTCCCTTTTTCCTTCTTCCCATTTCTTTGGTGCAGCACCATTGAAGCCCTATCAGGTCTAAGGTGGAGGACATGGAAGCTCATCTCGGTGAGCATAAGGTGAGAACAAAACTGTGGTCAACCAATGAGGCAACAGACAGAATTGCTGAGGTAACACTGATTAAAACCTGGACTGAATGGGGAAGTGAGTCACATAACACACAGGCAGGGCAATCTGGTATGAATACCCAGCCACAAACTTGGCTTTTCCAATGGGGGGCTGGGTTAGTGACTTTTGGGTTTCCTAAGGTGAAAGACTCATTTAGAATATCAATTCTGGATGTCTATCTTTTGGGAGGTATATGTTTGTATACTTTTCTTCTTTTGTCTTGAGATCTGGTCCACAGCAGGGTCTGTGTCTCCCCAAGGTGCACAGTCCTTTTGTCTTCTATACTGCCTCCTTGAGGCCTAGCCCTGTCTCACTGCCTATCTGACACAGCTGCCTGCAACAGTACTACATGATGTGCTGGCCCATGCCCCAGGTGTGCTATGCCACTCACAGAAACCAGGTGGGGTGGCACATGCCTGTAACCCCAGTGCTGGAGAGGCTGAGACAGGATGATTCATTAGGAGTTTCAACTGCATGGCAAGACCTTACATCAAATAAATAAATAAATATAAAAAACAAAACCTCATAAATACAAGTTGTAAGACTATGATAGTTTGATAAGTCTCATGATGCTATCATTCCCTTGGGCAAGAAGAATTTACTTGCTTCACTATCTATTCAAAATAATACAGTGGAAACACTGTATCTGAAAGAGTTTTTTTTTAGGTAAACTCTCTACATCATCCCTATTAGGAAAGATGTGCTAAATTCTATTGACTTACACTTAAGTTTGTATATAGTTTACATTTCTCTTGACACCTGTGAGTACAGCATCAGTTCAGTTACATTAACTCTATGAAATGGAAATAACACTGACAAACTAATACCTAAATTATGTGATAACTGGGCCCACAGAGAACAAAATCTATGAATTTTGCAGCCCCATGTGAATGTAACTCTGTTTATTATCTTACATACAAACTGTCAGCAGTCTGTGATGTGGAACAGCTTAGATTATTGCTGACATTTGGAAAAATAAATGGATTTGAATGAACATGAACAAGCTAAGCAAACTGGCAATTTCCAGTTGCTGAAAAGAAATTGTTTATTTGTTGATAAATATTGTAAGTATAAAGGAAATGTTTGACAGTTCTTTATTGAGTTAGTTAGATCTCTGAAGAATTAGAAAAACTGGATGGCTTTGACACAAAGCTGCTGAATAGATTAGTATTCTTAATGTACATTAAATATAAGGCAAACCTCAGTTGCTATGCATGAACTAGCTTACTGCATAAGGTAAACTTAAACTAGTATTTCTCATTGGGTTCCCTTTATTCCATATCTGGCTTAATTATTCTTAAAAATGAAAGTTTAATTTACAATAGGGAAATATTAAGAAACTCTTTTGAGAGAGAAACTAATTAAAAATAGGAATACAATTATTTTTGTTACATGCATAATTTAATATAACTGTATCTATTAAATGAACACATAAATGTTTATTTCTTTGATATGTATGAAGTATTTTTAAATTAATCACTCATGTTTAATATCATCTATGAATCTTTTAAAGGAATCCTGCATTCCGAGCAAGCCTATATCTTAAATTGATTGTTATATATTCTTCAGGCTATATCTAAGAATATTGCAATGAATATTATCTTGGGAAATTGTCCGGGTAAAAATGTCAAAGTCATTCAAAAGACCAAGAGGAGCAGTACTGCGCAGTTGCACTGAAGGTGTCTAGCAGTGACACAGATCGGAGAGACAGAAAGGTAGACACTAGTACAAAGGCATCCCTTTTAACCTGAAGACATTTTCCTATTTGTCTTTGTTACTTCTTTTTTCTTTTCATCTTTGTGTATTTGGTACAGGGTCTCACTATGCAGATCAGATTCATGGTGATCCTCCTGTTTTCAGCCTCCCCAGCATGGGATTACAGGCGTGTGCTACTGTGGAGGACCCACTGAGCAGCTCTCCTTGAAAGAAGAGCGACTGTCTCCATTTTGACTGAACCTGATCTATTTCCTTGTATTGTTATGTAGAGAGCTGGCTAGTACTTCTGTTTATCCTTCAATTGGCCTTAAGCAATGTATATTGGTCTAGCTGAGGGGTTGGCGATGGTCTTTGAAGGTGGCATGCGTGTTTCCCTGATAAACTTGCTGCTACTTAATGTGAGCCGGGTCGAGACAGGATGGTAGAGCTAATGTTCTGCGCTGTCAGCTGGGACTGAGCCTCGAGAAAGAGGTTATGACTTCCTGGGGCTTGAAAGACTACATCAAAACTGAAGCACCAGACTTTCCAAAATATTAAACACTATATAATGCAGATCACTTTCTGCATATCCACTCTGCATATGGCAGAGGTAAATTTAGGCCACCCGCCTAGCTCAGCTCATAATAGTCACCTAATTCCCATGATTCTCAGTCAATCCTCCTCAAACCATTCCCCCACTGAATAAAAACTGGGTGAGGCCCTGGGTAGCTCTCTTGGTTCCAGGAAGCCATCTTCATTGCTGGACCTAGAGCCCCTTGAATCCCCGATGATTAAAGATATAATTTAGTGTCTTCAATTTTCACCATGGGTTACATGGAAAGTGGTAGATTGGAATCAACTTGACAGGATTCCAATAACGTAACCTTGGAATTACAAATATTGATTTTTTGGACTGAGATGAGGACCTGAAAGAGTCTTCTACATGCTATCATACCTGGACTTGGTTGCCATCTCTGTTCCCCCACTGGAGATGGGGCCAGTGCGGCATATAGGAAAAAAGATCTAACCCTGATCTTAAATTTGCCAAAGCAGGTGCTGAATCCACTGAGCTATCTCACCAACCCCTGTTATTTTCTGTAATAACGTATCAACATGTGTATATTTGCCATTAAATTTTATCATTGTTACAATTTACTGAACATTTTACTAGATAGACCAAGCAGATACAAATACATACGGGTCATCTTAATGAAATTAACTTATCTTTGTCTTACCGTAAGTAGAATATTCACTGGTAAACTAGAGATATTAAATAAATGACATTTTTCTATACTAATAAAACATAGTGACAGCATTTAAATACATTCTGTAGAAAAATAAAAGCTTCTTTTGACTTGGCTAATATTAGTCATGCTTAGTAGGATTGAAAGAGTCTAGAAAGATTGGAAGGAGCTATGACTGGAGAAACAATGACTTTTCAAGTTATGTAAATGTTGATCATGCCTTGGATTCCTTTTATATTCTAAAGAATATTAAATTCTGCATCTTCATGAGTTGCTGGGATAAATACACAACAATTGTGACACATGTACTGTTTCCCAAAAGGAATTGGCATATCTAGATTTTACTTTAAGTGTAGCAACAGTCAAAGCGTGTCAGCAGTGCTGGTGTGCACCAGCTCGTACACAGTGACCGGCAGGCACACGTCGTCAGCTCCTCAGAGAAACCACTGTGATGCAGGTGAAAGAGCTGTTCTGAGGTCACAAGTGCCCAGTCCAGGGTTTCAGCTCAGGCGGCTGACATAATATCCTGTGCTTTTCAGTAACGACACTTTTGTCTGCATTTGCATAAATTCTTGTGACATTGTACACAGTTTAAATAAAATAATCATTTTCTTCACCACGTTTATTTTACAGATGTATGAATTTCAAGAGGTTTCATAACATTTTTAGAATCAATTTCCAATTTTTAGATCAATAAAACAATAATTTCTCATTCATTTACGTTCATGTCATTGGCATCAAGACAAATATGTAGATTTGCCAAAACCTAGGATGTTAATTAGCGCCCCCTGCTGTTCAGTACACTGATAAAAGCATGACCACTTCTCTGATTTTGATTACACATAAATTAATTTGCCAACTTTGACTTTTGTGAAAATGATGCTATGTATGAAATATCTTTGTTTTCTCTTTGACTAATCTTTCCAGCAATATGTTTTTGAGATTGTTCTAAGTATCAGCTCTCTTTTGTATATGGAAAAATAAAACAAATTTATAGGGAAATAACAAGAGAATGTCAATATACTGCACATCGTTACTCAGAGCATATGATAGACCAAAAGGAAAGAAAGACTTTTTTCTTACCAAGAAGAAACAAACAGATAATTGCACAAGCCCTTCATTTCATTGAATTAAGAGAAACGAATGAAGCAAATCCTGATCAATTACACATTAAATTTGTTTTAAAATAATGGAATAGATAATTAGGGGAGTTAGTTGAACTTCCTACAACTTCCTACTATCTGTCTCCTGTGGCAATGTAAACTAGTGCAAATACTAGCGCCATCACTGTGGAGATGCCTCAAAAACTAAAACTAGAAATTCTGTTTGAACCAACTGTCCCTTCCGGGACAATACAGTCCAGGAATTGTTTAGAAAGAATTAAAATTGCATTACAGTGATAAATGCATACTCATGTTTATAGCAGCACATTTTAATAGAATGTGGAAAGAGACAAACGTGAGACGTGTAGGTAAATGGATGCAATTTGATAATACAGTAGTTAGTGAAATAAGACAGATGTTGAAGTGAAATATTGCACGATTTCTCTTAGATGAAAACTCAATATAAATATATTGCATATATATATATAAATAAAGGAAAAAGATGGCAGGTAGGCACTTCTCTTTTCTATTTTGTCTAATAGCATTTCTTTAATTGTAGAAAGGACCCTTAATTTTATTTGATTAGATTTTTTTTTGTTTTACATTTCATTTTCAAAGCAGTTTATGTTTAAGCAAATATTAGGCAGAACTATATAGAAATCTCTAACATTATATCATGGCTTGACTTCTTTTTTATTTTAAAGAAAAACAAAAACAAAAGCATAAACAAAGCAACATAAAACAATCCAAATGGTACAAAATTTCAAAATAATCCAGAGGCCATACTTTTAAGTGAAATGGTTTAGCTTCTGCACCCTCATGGTTATCATCACAAATTGTTGTGGAAAATTCATTATAATTAAAGAAACAATATGGCCACATTACTAATAATGCAAGTCTGTACTTCCTATAGGGCTCAGTTGTGTAGGTCTATGGACTTAAACAATACCTTACTCCTGTCCATGATTACAGAATTATACAGACAAGTTTTCTTGTCTTAAGAATCTCCTTATCAACCTATGCATGTCTGCTATAATCCATGCCTCATTCTTGGCAACAATTGATCTCACTCCTACCTTTTTTATTTGAGGTGGGGGGTCCCAGAATTGAACTCAGTACCTTGTGCTTTCCAGGCAAGCACGTACTCCACTGTGCTATCTCCCCAGCCCACTTCTGGCTTTCCAAATACATCATGTAGTGCTGGCCAGATACCTCAGCAGAGTAAAGTGCTTGCTTAGGCAGGCATAGGGGCCAGAGTTTGATCCCCTATGTGCAGCACTGGCCCCACTCCTGGGATACCCTGAGAAGTGGACTGAGACTGGGTGTGGTGGGTGCACACCTGTAATCCCAGTGCTTGATGCTGAAAACAGCAGGATTACTACCTGATTGCATGAAGAAAAGTAATAAAAATGCCATGTAGTTGAAACATACCTATGCAGCTGCTTTAAACTGTGTTGTTTCAATTAAGAATTAAGAGATTTCTCCATGCTCTTTCATAGTTAATGGATCATTTCTTGTCATCACTAAGTACCAGTCCATCATATGAAAGAATAATGTATAGCTTTTTCATTTTCCACTAAAGATACCTTGACCATTTCCAGTATTTGGCAATGAAGAATAAAACTGCTAAAAATATTCTGGTACAGGTTTCAATATACACATATTTCAATTAGTTAGAGCAATCCCTGCTCTGAAGTTGGTGCGTCATGTATTATCACTATATTGAACTGTGAGAAATGGGCTTCCATGTGCATCACACAGCTGTGCATTCCCGTCCGCCATGGGTGACAGTGTCCCACCAGCTCAGAAGTAACTGTCACATGGCGCTTAGGACGGCTCAATTCTCATTGGTATGCAGTGGTATTTCATTACAATTTTATTTTGCAACTCCAAATGGCTTATCGTGTTAAATACCTTTCCAAATGTTTATTTGCTGTGATTTATTTTCTTTTCTATAGTATCCTTCAAATATTTGGCTAGGTTTCTAACTGAGTTTATTTCTGAAGTTCTAAGGAATCTTTGTAAAATTTCTTATTACTGTCCTTTACCAGAAATGTATGTTTCAAAAACATATTTATATGCATCTTTAATTCACTGATAATCCTAATTTATCAATTTTCAACCAAATGTATTGTACATTTCATTTTCATATAAAAAAAACTTGCCACTTTTGTGGCTGGGGAGATAGCTCAGTAGAATAAGTGCTTGTCTGGCAAGCACAAGGGCCTGTTTTCAATCCCTGGTACCGCAAAAAAAAAGCACTTGCCACTTTTAAATGCCCTGAGGTTTACCTTAGAGCTTAACATCTTTGAAGCATTTTACAATTTCAGATTTTATACTTAAATATATTTCATTTCAAATAATTATTTTAGGATATTTGAAAGTTGTCAATGAATACTCCTACTCTTCTTTGACATATGTAGTTTGATCAGTCCTCATAAATTTTGTTAAATAATAATTTCTACCCTGTTTGTACAGAGTTGTTTATTGTCTTTGCTGATGTGCTTTTAAAGTATTTTATTCTGTTTCATTTATCTACTACCTATTTTGTCCTCAATATTATATTATTTGATTACTATAACCATAAATTACTTGTTGAGGTAAGGTACTGGCTGTCATCTGCCTTTATTTATTATACAATATTGCATGAGTTTTCTCAGTCTTATTTTTATATATCAAGTTTAGAATCATTAGTGAATATGAACAAAATAATGTGCTGGAATTTTGTTGTTATTTCATGTAATCTACTCTTTTTTTGAGAAGATTTGACATTTTAAATATCAAATCAAATTTAAATTTAAGTCTTCTATACACACCACAGTTTCAGGATTCAGGGACTGCTGACTCCATAAAATGAGTTAAGTAGTAATGCTTTGCCTCCCTGATTTATATGGAAGACAATTAGTATAACTGTTCTTACATGTTTAATAAAATTTATCATGAATTCATCTGATTTGTTGGTTTCTGTTTTGAAAGGTATAGTTTCAAAGTCTCTGATTCTACAAATCTATTCAGATATCCCATTTGTCCCTTGTGCCCTTCAAAGAATTAATCCATTTCATGGGTTATCACTTTTTT